>JAANSK020288291.1:0-10619 GCA_011763485.2 Isoetes engelmannii | reverse complement strand
TCTTCAAAATCCGCTTGCCCTAGAACTGGCCAAAAATCCAACTGCTCTTGCAATTTAGGGCAAGATTCAAGATATAAATTAAACTCCAGCAAGCAGTTGCCCGCAATAATAAAAGTCAGAGGAGAATGGGCATCATCTAGCACTTACCTCTGTATCCCTTTCTGTCCCTGCAAGATCACCATGCACAAAAAGGAAATAAGACAAAAAGAAGAAAAATCGCAGCCAAACACAAAGAATTTACAGAGATGGGTATCGTTCAAGTAAAAGAAAACATACCTGCAGATCCTGACTAAGAGTGGGGCGGCCATGGCTGTCTCCACATAGACGTGGAGCTCTAATGGCGATGCTGCTAGAAGAATGCCAGGGCATAGATGTCATGTCAGATTTGGGAATAAAATTGCCACTTTTGAAAATATACCCACTATGTTTCTGCAAGCTTTGTTAACACCGGGGGACGTCTGGCAGTATTGGGGCTTCAAAACGAAATTATAACGCAGGAGCCAAGCTTTCAAATATCTTCCAAGTTCCATTCGCCTATGCAAGAAAGGAAGTCAGCTATGATCCAAGCTCTCCATACATGATCACTATGCGGATTCATGAGTCCGTTCAAAAATTGATCCGCTTGGTGATGCAATTGTGTGGTCGATTACGTTGGCTTCCACAGTTCGCCGGTTTCTCTGTTTCGAACAATCAGGCAAGGTAACCATAATCTTTCGAGCAACCATAAGATTTAGGCTTACATAAATTTCACGACCCTCTATCCTCGGCACGGTTAGGGTTAGGCAATCCTTTTTCAAAGTTAAGAAATCTCAGCCGTCAATGTTATTAGGATAAGAAATCTCAGCCGTCAATGTTTTAGGGTTTGATTCAATACATACCTAATAATTTTATAATATAAGATTGTGCTTATACCTTTTACCACTAATCTAGTTTGTCTTCCTTTCAATTAGTCCCATCTGCACTGAATTATAACTTGTGAACTTTTTATTTTGCAAGAAGCATAAAGGTTTGTTTGTCCTTGCTAGAAATGTGGCTAAGGTAAAGGTCTGAGTTGTGGCAGTTGGGATAAGGCATATTTGAAGTAAGACTCGGTGTGCATTTGAAATGCCCAAGTCTTCCAAAACTTTAATGTTGATGTAATAAAGCCCATAGTTGGAATATCATCCAACAATAAGAAAGTCTGCATGTTTAAGCCATGGACATCATAAATGACAACAAACCCTTCCTCCTTTCCTCACGGGGTAGAATAAATCTCCTGTAGGATTCCATTTCTAAAATCAATAGCGTTTTAGAAGCAAACAAATCGATATGATTGCACACCTCTAAGGTGAGATGGTACAAAACTGATGCTGGTATTCCTGTTGGAGAAAGATGTATTAAGCCTTTGAAGCCTGCCACAAGCCTAAGTGTAGCTCACATATCCTAAGCCAAAGAAGAAGAAAGGATGGTAAGATAGTGCTATGGCATTGAGAATAGAAATGAAAAGAAATGCTTACACCTGTGGTGCTGCTCCTGTTCGCATGAGAAGACCAATGACTCCAAACTACTAAGGGAACGGGCTTTGCAAGTTTGCAAACAAAGAAAGTAAGATAAGAAAAGGCTCACATTTGGTTCCGCAAAGAATTCATGTAGAAAAAACAACTCTGTCTACACCATAGCAAGCCGGCACTCACAGGAATAATGTGAAGTTGTGGTGGAGCTGTAGTGATCGCTCAACAAAGTGCCAGTTAGCTTCTTCATCACTCTTCTTCTATATCTAATAAAAGGGGCCGATTCTCCTCACCCTCACCAAAATACACGATCAGGCACAACAGATTTGGCACAGCAGGATCCGCCCCAAAAAATTTTAGGCGCCAAAATCGTAAGTGCAAGAGTAAAAAAAAATCTTCAGCTTACAATACGAATGTTTGTTTCAAAATTATGGCAATGAATGCTGTCAGCCCGCGTCCCGAAAGAGGAGCCGCAAGCGGGAAGGGAATGCCGCATGCGGCGTAACATGCAGGGTTCCCTGGCACGCAACCCAACGCTATCACAAAATAACACAAGAAGATTTCAAGCCGTTAGTTTTTGGTTCAATAATTTTGTGTTTACATAGTACAAAAAGTGTACTTATTTTGACAAACTTTCAAGGCATGGGATGTAACATGACGTTGGGTTCAATGATTTAGCATTCTAGCAGCATTGCATCTTTGAAGGGAATAATTTAGAATATCCTCAAACAACACAATCCCAACTACTAAAAGGAAAAACTACTTATGTTTTAACCAATTTCACAACATACCCCTAAATTTTCATAATTTCACGGAATGCCCTTGGTCAATATATAATGTATTTTACAGCTTTAAAAATTGTTACAATACCCTTAAGATTTAGGTTAATTTCTAGAATGCCATTGAGACCCATAACATGTGTTCTTTTTCAAATTTCAAAAACGTAATTGCAACAAAAAAATCATCGAAAATGGAAACTAACCTTTCTGTTTAAAATCGCAGTGCTTCAAAATCATAAAAGCCACATAAAGCTTCTTACAGTTCCCTTCTCAAAAAGCGATTTAAAATAGTTTGCAGAGTCGTTTGCTTGGAATTACCTCAGATTTTAAATCGTTAGTTGTAAATTACTTCTGATTCGAAATCGTTTGTAAAATCGCTGCTTGCAGGTCGTTTGCAAAATCGTTGTTTGCATTATCTCAGATTCCAAATCATTGCTTGCAAATTACTTCTAATTTCAAATCGTTTGCAAGATTGTTGCTTGCAGATGGGTTGCAGAATCGCTACTTGCAATTACCTCTGATTCCAAATCCTTGCTTGCAATTAGCTCTGATTCAAATCACTGCTTGCAATTAGCTCTGAATCGAAGTCTTTGATCCCAAAACTTTGCTTTTAAACTAGTAGTGTAAGCAAATTCAGAATCTCTTTGTGAAAATTGACGGCAATTCATGCAAAGTCATTGATAGGAGACTGATGGCATATCGTTGTTGTTGCTACTGTTGGAGGAATCCATGATTCCAAAAGTTTTTCTAGAAGGCAGCAGAAACCAATTGATCCGTTGCATAAGGGCTTGGTATGAAATACTAAAAACGTAAAAACCGGTTAGGAGCAGTTCTGCCCTTATGTCCAATGACGCAATGCCACGTGGAACTTTTTGGGGCTGTTTCAAATCCAGGAACTTTTTGGGGTTGTTTCAAATCCAGGAACTTCAACGAAAAAACTTGGCTGTGGGTTGCGGCGCTTCTACTTGCATTTCACAGATCTACTTGCATTCCGGAGCTTCTACTGCTTCTACTTGCATTTCACAGATCTACTTGCATTCCGAAGCTTCTACTTGAATTCTGGCGCTTCTACTTGCATTTCGGCGCTGCAGAACTGCTCCTAACCGATTTCCACGTTACAGGGAAGGCCAGTTACATGCCTTCCCTGGCATGTCAACCTGCCTCCGCCCTGCGCGCGTCGGCAGGTTTCCATGCCAGGAAAGGCATGTAACTGGCCTTTCCTGTATACATAAGGGCATTTGGTGACATAAGAATTTCTACATTTCTACATATGCAAATATGTTGACCAAGGGTATTTTGTCAATTTATAAAAACTTAGAAGTATGTTGTGAATCAGTTAAAACATATAAGGGTATTTCGTAATTTTTCCCTTGCTATATTATAAAAAAGTATATCCTCAAGATATCCAACCGTAATGCATGGTTGAGTGCAATTACTCTATAATTACACCTGGCTTGCTTTATAACGTGGAATGGTTTTTTATGTAAAATTTTTATTGTAAGCTACTGGACTCGACTCAACGTAATTGCACCCCAACTATGCTTTACGCTTGGTAAATGATGGGTAAGGGGGTTGTATGCCTTGTAAAACCACTCGGTGGCAACTCGTGGGTGCCGTCACTCGTTGGCCACCTCGTGGTTTTCCAGGGCATAAAACCCCGCTGCCCATCAATTACCTAGTACTTAGATCCTGCTGCCCATCAATTACCTAGTACTTACAACGTAACTCAAGGTTCCAACACAATCTTTTGCAATCATGCATTGCTCAATTCCGATAATTCCGCAGTACCTGAAAGAAAGGTATTCTACTTTTTGGTACATGTTCGTGTACTAAGGAACAAGGGCATGATTCGCATCCCATACCATGCCTAAACCACACTGGAAAATGGCTTGCACAAACCCTATTCTTCTCTGCCTCTACGTTGCATTAGGAAGTCTTGTATAAAATGTCAGGATCATGATTATGGTGCAGCTACATTTGCTTTTGCCTTGGGAGCAATTTCATCCCCTTCCTTCCCTGGAGCACTGCCTGCGACTTGCAGGCTAAGCAGAACGTCTTCCCATCTTCTTGCAGGTCCCTAATGACAGGCAAAGATAATTAACATATCAGAACAGCACTCTAAAACCCGAATATGTGGCATTGGCAAAAGGATTACATGCATTAAAGTAGAACAGTTAATATACCTTCCAGGATAAATCTTGAGCCATGCCATTCTTCACTAGCTTAGGGAATTTGCCACTGTTATATGCCGTTATAGCTCTTTTAACAGTTGAAGCAAGTGCTTTAACATCCAACGGGTCCACCTCTTCGCACTATGGAAGTAGGAATTTAAGTTAGAACCTTTTCTGTAGTACCATGTCTCAAGCATATATATTGCGATCCTGTGCCATCTTTAGATAATAATCAAGATATTGATCTTAACAACAATCATGTTTAAAAATGTTCCCTTCTAACTCAGATGAGAACACACATCAAAGCTTGTCTAAATCAAAAACATGCATCAGATCTAGACAAGTGCACCCCAATTTGATCCATGCACATAAAAAAAGGTGAGAATATGCACAAGCCGGGCCAATGCACTCTTTGCATGCATAGAAAAACGTATCAAAAGCTTACATTTACGTTGAAGGGTCCAATGTGGAAGCCAGTTATTCCTTCTTGCACTGTATCAACAAGCCCACCAGTTGATGCGACGACTGGAACCTGAGGATAAACTTAAAATATTCAAGTCTACTTTCCTAGAAAGTATCATATATCTTTGAAAATATAGATGCAAGAAATTGGGGACTTAAGTAAAGGAGTAGAAATTGAGAAAGTGCAAAAGCATGACATTCAGCTGAAAGATGGCTAATGCTTTTAGGTGAAGAGAAAATCATACAGTTCCATATCGCATTGCATGCAGCTGAATAAGTCCACAAGGCTCAAATCTACTAGGAATTAGCATCATGTCAGCTCCTGCTGTTATCAAATGTGCAAGAGGCACATTAAACTTCACCACCCCTCTGGCTTTGTCAGGATAATTGATTTCCAACTGTTCAAGCTGCTTCTCTAGGTGCTTTTTTCCAGTACCCTATGAACATGAAAGTAAGATTGTTTAATGTCCACGGTGCCTTCTAAACAACCATCAGGCATGTTACATGGTAACTTACCAGGACCACTAGTTGCACATCTTCTTTGAGGAACTCAGCAACAGCTTCTACAAGGATGTCTGAGCCCTTCTGCTCTTCTAATCTGCCAATAAACCCGATGAGAGGGATATCCGGGTTTATAGGTAAACCCACCTCAGCTTGCAAAGCCTCCTTTATTGCGGGTTTCACTTCCAAGGCCTATAAACGAAGCACATGTCAGATTGACACTTCCACATGAGTGAAGACATGTTGGTTTCAAAGTTACCGTTTTTGCATCGTAATTCAATGGAAGATGTTTATCTGCTGAAGGATCCCATTCTTGGATATCCATGCCATTGACAATTCCTATGCAACCAGTTGTTTTCACCACATCGTCTAGCTCAACACCCTTGTCTGGTCCAGAACTTAGTTCCTCTGCGTAGTTAGGACTAACAGTAAGTAGAAGATCTGATTCAAGGAATGCTGCTTTCATCCAGTTTATTTTTCGCCCTTTAATTGGTTTAGCATACCTGCATCACCCATGTATATAGGAAATCATTCAATGCCGGCTTCAATTAAATGTAAAACTTAGCATGGTGTCGTTAGTTACCCATCTATGAAGTCAAAGGAACTTCTAAGTTCATCCGGAAGATTTAAACGATCAAAATCTGAGTAGGCAAATCTCCCCTGATATGCAATGTTATGCACACAGAAAGCTACCTGCTCATACAAGATCATATTAATATTTTCTCATTCATTTATGCAAATCAAACCAATAGATAGAGCATTTGGTTTTAGAAGCACACTTTTGCATTTTGGAAATGCCCAAGGGGCTTATAATTGCTTTTCAGGTAGCAAGGAACAAGAGCAGTATGCCAATCATTTGCAATAAAGACGACATCTTCTCCTGCAGCATAACCTCAGCTGTCAGATCCATCACACGATATAAGGAAAAGATGAACTGTGAAATAGTTCCTCACCATAAGGACCATTAAAGTATGGGTTGGTGGGAAGGTCTAGAACCCTTGCTGCCTCTATTGCTGCCTGCATTCTTGAAGTCAGTATGATACATCCAAAGAAAGCCTTAAAATATACAATGTGTGAGTTTAAAGAGGTATCCAAAAAAACTGTCTAGTGTACAAGAATGCTTACCTGAGCTAATAAACTGAAACGAAGCTGATTGTCTATGTAGTCCTCTCCAGTGATTGGACCGTAGATTTTGCTTCCAGTTTTGCCCCATACCTGCTCGCCCACAAATAGTAGTTAATTTAAAGACAGCATTTCATACTTGGAAGAGTATGAGAATCAACTCAGCCTGTACTGTTTAATGCTTAGAGGAAAATAATAACACATATAAATGCACCCTGGAAAGGAAGAGTGGATGGTCGACGAATACACGATCAACACCCCTTTTAAATGTATGGAAAAAGCGGACTTGTTCTGTGCTTCCACCAACATTTAACTGAAGAAATATACAAACATCAAATTTTGGTGCAGAAACTACAAACCAAAATTTTAGGCATGTCAATACCAACCTCAATTACTTTATCGGTATCCCAAGCATCTTTATATTGATCATATCTAGGAGACACTGTCATAACTCGATGTCCCCGAGCCTATAAGAAAACATAAAAAATAATAAGGTTCGTTCAAATAACAAATGCAACCTGGTTCATGCACATATAGCATTGCACTTATGCAAAGTCCAAAATATTGAAAGTAACTAATTACCGCAAGCGCAGGTGGCAAGCCTCCTAAAACATCTCCAAGTCCTCCTGTCTTACTCCACGGAGCAACCTCTGCTGATACAAAAATCAAATTCATGCCAGAACTGCATTCCACCACAGGCCTGCATCCTTGCCCTGTCGAAGCCACTTGTTTTGCCAAAGATTGAAAGGTAATACAACTAAAAGCTCGATTCTCAACATGATGAACCAATCCTACTGATTTCAACCCAACAAAACTCTGCGTCTGTGTCTGTCTTTGCCTAGCATTCGATCTAGCACATGCATTTGACCCATATAGGGACTCCCTCAGATTTTTCTTCTCTGAATTAGGAGACCATACTCTGGAGAGTGAAGGACTATAGACAACTGCCATTTGATGCTGATGTTTTTGAAATCCTAAAATGCTGGATATGCTATTCCGAGAGATCTAAAACAAATGCGCGACTGATCAGAATAAAATCAGCAGGGTATGATCTACATTACAGGAAGAGATGGAAAAAATTACAAAGCAACAAAAGAAAAAAAAAGGAATACCTGCGGGCATCAATTTTGAAGAGGCTTCAGCATGGAAAGTGGGCAAAACAATGCAGGATCGATCATGGGTTAAAGGATTCCGACCGTGAAGGAGCGCAGCTGCATTATGAATTCTAGAGGCAGAGGAGCTGTTGAAGAGAGATTATTCTAACGGCATATTCTCTCACGTGCTTGTCTTTTTCTAATGCAAGGAATGGACGAGCGAGAGGCTGCCACGTAGGCGAATTAATTTCTGCTAAATATATCGGGCTTGGAATTTATGGAATATTTTATAGATATTTTATATCTGCAGCATTTTTGCTCACCACCCAAATGGTATTTTTGAGATGTTAGCATTCGGACCTTTGTTGTTGTGCCCCACATGAAATATTGGAACGTGTTTATTGGCGTATGTCCTGCTTGGTTATTACTATTTCATATGTTGCTTTCACGAGTTTGTTCACTGACAAATCACCACAAAGTGTTAATTGTTCCATGCAATTCCCTATCGAAGATATCTACGATTATATTGGACATAGAATGCTTGTGGTTTTCGTCGGATCCTCATAAAATGTATAAATATTTGGACAACAGTAGAACCTGTGCACCCCACTTTCTACGAAAAAGCGTAGGCTGATAGCGTTCATCCGGACAGGGGGGGCACCGCCTCCGTATTGAAACATGGCGATGGGTAGGGGAAGCAAGGGAGGACAAGACTTGCCGGTGCTGCCACAAGGGGGTCATTGAAGACGAGCACCATGGTTTGCTAATATGTCCCTCTTACGAACAGATTAGGGCATGGTAGCCACAGTTAATAGTACCGAACCTGACACTGCATCTCCTGCTGAGCACCGAGGTGGTGGGGCTTTTGGTGCATATTTTTAAGAGGTCATGGCCGAAAGACATCGGCTTTGTCCCTCTAGCTTGTGATGCCATCCCTATGTCTGATATACCAGCAGGTTCATTGCAGTCACAGTTTTTCCCCAGGGGGGTTTTTCACCCGGGCCATAATGTGCTTGCTATTTCTCTTTGTACATGTTCCATAGGCCAATTGGCCTCCGTGGACGATAAAAATGTTATTCTATTCTATTCTATTCTATTCTATTCTATTCTATTCTATTCTATTCTATTCTATTCTATTCTATTCTATTCTATTGCACCTGTGGCAACTTGAATTATGATTTATTAGACAATGTACCACGAAACATTAATCACTTCCACATCAGCAAAGTGTGCCATCGTGCTCCTTTATGGGCATGAAATGATAACGATCCATTTCACTTGAGAAGACAAACGATAGATATTCGGCTTCTCATGTTGGTTTCACTATTCGGCGATCTTTTCATAATAGTTTCATATCATTGAGAAAATCCTCTCCTACGATCTCCTTCCATCCTGATTCCTTTGCTACAATCTTCTCCTTTAGGATGTCGCTTCCTCGGATCACCCTTTGGGTTCACGCTGAGTTGGCCAATTCTCCATCGGTCAATCTGATTTGGTCTAGACGGCCTTGCGTTCTGTTCTTCCTTCCGAGTATGCTTTCTTCAATTCTCCTTTGGCAGGTATGTCCTTTTAATTTTGGTTTATTCACATGCTCTTATTATGATTGTGATATTGAATCGATTATTTAATTGATGAAATTACCTTGGGTAAGCATTTTGTTCTGTAGGATTTTGTGCAATATACTATGGTTTTGGAATGTCATCAGGCTATGGGATAACAAAGGTTCAATCATCATTTTCATTAATTCATCACCTCTGACGTCAAGATTCTCAGTATTGGGATGGCAATTAGCTATGGAAGCAACATGCAGATTAGCTTTTGATCAAGGTACATATCCCATGCGGTAGATCATGCAACAATGGCCTTAGCTCAGTATCTTTATGGGATTAGGACGACCAAAATCTCACAGGCACCCGAATTCTTGCTTCTATATCACTTCGAATTTACTAGGCGGACGTGATTCCCACCCAAGCTCAGATTGTACAGGTAATATTTTTTTGCATGCTGAGCAAAGTCGTGGTTCTGGAATTTATGGATCGACCTGCAGCCCCACCTCTTTCGATTTTGAAGGTTGCCGCCCAGGATGGATGGAATGTTCAGCATTGATGGTTGTCTTCAACAACACATTGAACATCATCAAAGACCGAGTAGCGTACGACAAATTCTTCAAAGATATTCAAGTCAAGACCACAGCAGTTGGGTATAAGCTAGAGGAAGGACACCTTTACTCAAAAGTTAATTATCCACCAACACCAAGCTCCAAGATTCAACTGGACTTATACAGCTACCAGAAGAAGCTATTTTCGACCAGAAATGAGGAAGTGTGACGCTTTCCGGTCCTATATGATGCTCCCATCGTATATATACGAGAAATCCCTTTCCCGACAACACTATCACCAGGAAAGACCCTCCCTCTAACTCGTGACACTTGTGATGGCCCAAGTGTCTGAGTGAAGGACACGGAGGTGTCATGGTCTCATTCCTTCATTGGGATATCCTATACGGCGGAAGCGTACATACATATTAGCACAAGCCATAATACACATAAATAATATGCCACCTCGAAGGGTGGCCCATACATCATCAGTACGAACATACATAATGCATCATAAATGAGAATTCTACCCCGGGCTCTGACTCAAGGGGGTTTACTGACAGTCAAGGTCTCGGGATAACAACAGAAGGAATCATGACAAACGCATTGGCTGGCATAGAACATTGGTTAGGATAGTCCACTCTATCCACCCCTCCTGTGCGTACTTTTCAGATAGGCTGAGACATGATATGGTGTGATTGTAGCCTTTTGGAGATGTAACCACATGGATTCACCCTATGAGATTACTCCGAGTGCATCTCCCCAGTCCGATGAGGCAGGAATGAGACAAGTCTGGTACAAACGGTCTTCCTTCTTGCAAATTCTCATAAACTTAGTTAGCAAAGAATGAGATAATCACAAGACTTCTTGTATTTAGGCACAAACTCTCCACCCAACCGGGCTCT
>JAANSK020288280.1:0-10620 GCA_011763485.2 Isoetes engelmannii | reverse complement strand
TGCATGTGTATGCATGTGCATATTCAGATGAGGTACAGAAGGGCAGAATTGAGAATACATGCAGAATTGAGAATATACACGCATCTACTTCCAGGGAACCAATTTTGCTATGTTGAATAACTTCATAGAAAGCATATTCTTGCTTGGTTGCAACTTGAGCGTTCCGCCTAGCCTCTTTTGAGCATTTCGATCATTGTGTTCCAATGATATATTATTGAAGGATATGATGGATTCAAATCCCATCCCATAATAGATTGTGTATTCGATATTGTTCATCACATGGTGGCATTCTCTTAGTTTTGATATTAAAAACACCTATGTTTTGCTTGACTTTTCACAATCTCTTCTCATGGTTTTTAATCTTCGTGTTTTCTTTGTGTGGCCCCAAAGGGACCCAAAACTTTTTTTATATAACACAAACCATTACATCCAACAATTCTAAATTAGATTCCCCCTAAAACCCCCTTTGGTTTGGGTGCATATTCACACGGGGGTTGATATAGGGCAGCGAATACTTAATCATTGGTGATGTGGCATGTATTTATACTCATATAAATACCTGGAACTTCACATTTATAGCTCTAAATACCTTGAGTTTATATCTTTATGAATTTATGTGCCATAATCTTATGTATCTTAAAAAAATGTTAGATTCTTTAGATACTTAGATACTTAAAATACTCGTATCTCCGGTATACATCTTAAGATACTTTTGAACTATGATTTTGACAGAGAATTTATTTGGCCACTTTAGGCCATAAAATAAGCATGTTATGATTTAGCAGTGGAACCGACATCTTTGTATCAGATATTGGCCATTTTAAGCCATAAAATAAGCATGCTATGATTTAACAGTAACCCATACAGTGTTGTGGCCAAACTTCTTGAAGAAGATATTGAATGCCTGCATTCCCCAAGTTGTCCATCAATTTGACAGTGCCCGTGGCCAAACTTCTTGAAGAGTATATTCTTGCATTCACCAAGTTGTCCAAGGCAATAATAAACACTCTACAGAGATCACTATGGTCTATGGTGCAAAGACTTCAATCACGTAACTAAAAATGCAGCATGCACCATCTTGTTCATTTTCTGCACAAATAGAACGGTACTTACTGAACCACATAGAAAGTTGCAGAGTTTATAGTTATGCCACAATCTTTACCAATACAAATATGTCAGGTCGGAAGCCTCCTGATCATGTAAGTAAAGTCTGCCCTTGGGCTTCCAGGCCGAGATAGACATAGGAACTGACGTGATAATGACGAATCCAAATCTATTATTCTGGCACATCCTATCATCCTTGAAGTATGAGCCAGTGGACATGTTCTTCGCAGATATTTGAACCTGCTGATTCAAAATAGATCAGTGGCTGAGCAAACAGTTGCAATATCATTTAAATACATGAATCCTCACCCTTTTACTCACGTCCATAATAATGCTTCCAAATATTCTAGGTATTGTCGTCGTGGCCAAGGGCTACTTAAATGTGTCTAAGCCCAGTCCTAAATGTGATGTGAATTCGCCTCTGCCCTTTGGGCACGTAAAAACTGCATGATTCACCAGGGTAGAATAACTTAAATTTCCATGTATAGCTCAGACCTACTTCATATACTCACGCGCAAAAGTATATTTGATGTGAACGACATACCAACGTCATTGTAGGATGCACACAAGAAGATAACTTCAGACCCCTGTACCACGAGGCACACATCAGAAATCATTTAAGTAACATTGAAGCCAGAATGGTCCGTTCACCATATCTCACTTTGGACTGAATACCATCCTAAATAAATAACATCTCCAACTGTAAGCAGACATATTTAATGGCTTTACCATTCTGCACCCCTGCCAAAAATTGATGTTTGAAATGTACATGGATCAACACTTGATTGCGTGAAGCTCATAAACACATTAAGTGCTGCAAGTTGAAAATTGGATGAGTAAGTAAAAGATTGAAATGAAGGCAACAAAATACAATCTACATAGAGAGAATTAGATACAATAGAACATCCAGAATTGTAGCTTAAACATGATGAAAATGGACCTAGATTAACAGATCCATTTGCATTCTCAAAACCTTTAAAAAGAAAGAAAAGGGAAAATAGAAAAAAATGTTTTTGGAATTTTTCTAATATGATATAGCCAAAGGTTTTTTGCTTTTTTGACGCCGGAAAATTTTTAGACTCGCCGGATTGTCGCTGGATACTCATTTTATCCTTTATCTTTTAAAATGCAAAGTCGCAATGGTGGACATATGATGTAGTTCTACTAATATCCTTCTAGAGAGAATAGAGACTAGAAAGAGGGAGAAAATAGAGAGAATAGAAAAATAAACTAGAGAGAGGATACATAGAGAAAGAGAGAGACTAGAGAGTGAATAACAACAGAGAGGGAAATTAAAGAGAGAAACTAGAGAGAAAAGACAGCAAGATAGAGAAACTAGAGATAGAATAGAGAGAGATGAACTAGAGACATGAACTAGGCAGGGAGAGAAACTAGAGAGAGAATAAAAAGAGAGAGAATAGAGAGAGAAAATACATAGCGTGAGACTAGAGAGAGAATAATGAGAGAGACTAGAAAGAAAATAAAAAGAGAGAAAAAATGAGAAAATAGAGAGAGAGAAAGAATAGAGAGAGAAACTAGAGAGAAAAACTAGCTAGTTAGAGAGAATAGAGAGAGAGAGAGAGAGAGAGAGAGAGAGAGAGAGAGAGAGAGAGAAATTGGACAGAGAGACTAGAGAGAGAGTAAAAAAAGAGAGAAACTAAAGAGAGAAAGTAAAGAAAAAGAGAAACTAGAAAGAAAAATCGGCTAGATAGAGAAACTAAAAAGAGAATAGAGAGAGAAACTAGAGAAAGAATAAAGAGACATGAACTAGAAAGGGGAACTAGAGAACATAGAGAAACTAGAGAGAGAATACATATAGAGAGACTAGAGAGAGAATAAAGAGGGAGAAACTAGAGACAGAAATTAGAGAGAGAAATTAGAGAAAGAGAATTCAGAGAGAGAGAGAACTAGAGAAAAAGAGAAACTAGAAAGAGAAAGACAAGCTTAGTTTTACTTAGCTTTGTTTTGTTACATTGTATTGTATATGTCTGTTGTTCGTTTTGCCCGTGGCATTTTGGAGGCAATCCGTAGTGCTTTGCACCTTGTTTTACTTGTTTTAACAAGCAGAATACCAAAAGCAGGTGTGAAAGCCATCAAATTTGAGCCGTGGAGCCCATTAACAATGGTCCTGCTGTAACAATTACCTACATCAAGCATAAAGCAAACAAATATCCGAAACGTTAAAACACATTCTAAACATCATGTTGAACTTACCACTGCCTGAAAGTGGAGGCACTTGGTTCCCCAAATGTTGGGGAAGGTGATACAAAATGAGAAAATTTAATATACTAAATGCAAAAAATAAAAAATAAAAAAATTCAACAAAAAATGAAAGTTGAGGCAAAAGCATGGTTACCAAATGCCAATTTCACATGCGACTTCCAAATGGATAATCGCGATGCCTGATATGTGCTGTTAAAAACCGGCAATCATGTTGTTGTTGTTGTATAAATAAGGCTACATATTTATGCGGCATTGAGAACCACATGAAAAGCATAACAAAAGCAACATGCAGAAACATGTAATTTTATCCTTGCTTTTCCTAGCCAAGATATAGACAACATATGAGGCCCTTATGGGTGCAAATAGCCATATGATGAGTAAGATTTTTGCGGCATCCCATGCAATACCGAAATGCTTTCTCATACTGATCCTTGTTCTTCATGCCAGAGAGGTGCCTCGTGGTAGAGACGCAATCATCTCCAACTTTTTCGAAGGTTAGAACATTCTGTTCAGATTCGTATTCGAGTACAGATTCACATTCGAAATCCCATTCTGGTTAGATTTACAAATATTTGGAAATGATAAGCTCTTGTGAAGGTGCTGGCCTCTTCCCCTATGGCATTTATTCTGATCAAATTCGTGCTGGAGAAAGACCAGGTAATCCAAAAACCCTATCAAGTTCTCCATCAAGAAAGAAGAACAAATACGTTAATAAAATATGTACAATAAAAAATATAAAGCTTGCCTCCTCTCTGGCATATGTTCAAATCAAACTTGTGCTATTTAAGAGGAAGCAAGGTAATCCAAGAATCCAAGAACCCTACAACTTGTGCATCAAGAAAGCAGACCAAATACATTAATAAAATATGTATCATTAAATAAACGAAAAACAGTAAGCCTGTTCAAATAAGCAATGCCACAGCAGCGAGCAAGTTTACCATTAGAGCACTCCCTTAGTTGCACAAAGATGAAGCCAATAACCCTACTATACATTTCCAAAGCATATAACATAGGATGCATTTTGACCAGTGTTCAAAAAATACATGTTATCTAACACCTTGATATCTATACGTATTTTATATATAAAATACATCCTCCTCTGCAACGCCATACCCGCACTCAAAACGATCAATTCTGTTTGTAAATCGTTCTAGATTATCTCGCAATGTTGTGCATTGGTATCAGATGCTTTTCGAATGAAATAATCATTTCTGTGACAATCTTGAACTTCCCAAAATGATCTAGAATGGCTTGCCCTATCAAGAAATATCATGGAATAGCCCAAGAAGATGCCGAAAGTGCTTCTCCAAGAGGATGAGGTAAGAAATACCTCTATAAGATTTCGCATTGCAAAGAGTCCTGGGTTGTTTGGCATTGCATCAGAAACTTGCTGGTAGATATTGATCAAGAATCCAAATGATGCATGTGGAGGTGAAGAATCCGTCTCGATCATTAAGAGAAAACTGCTTATTAATCTATCTCTAATATAGGATCCACTAACTAATCTATGTTCTACAAACTCGGTTAGTATATAATAATATAAAGGTTTATGGCTCTAAATACCTTGAATTTATATATATCTTCTTACATATAAAATTATATCTTTAACTTTCCGGCTTCCAAAAAGTGAAAAGAATTCCAAAATGTTTAATTTTGGAACCTGAAAATTATTTTCCGGCAAGGGCCCTGCCTAGCAAGAAAGGAACAATTCCGGAAGGATTATTTTGCATGGGCAAGAAATTCTAAGGGTAATCGTGCAACAAGTTCTTAGGGTAATCGTCCATTCAAGCAATTACTTATGGTCTGAATCCGCTTCAATTCCCAGAGGCAGAGAGCAAACGTAGGTGTAGATGGCTTGGGAGTTTGCCCCTGTTACACCAGGCCTAGCTAAGCTTAACCACGGCTGCTAAGCGGATATGAGAAGATTAGACATCCAGAGATGACCAGAAATCCAGTACCTATTTTGTGGCAGGTACGTTTTAGGGTCTTTTGTGTGGATAGCGACCAAGCCCATGCAGGGAGCGCTTGAGGCGATGGAACGACCATTTTGGGGACATGGGTAAAGCTTTAGCTATGAATTTTGTTTCTCTGGTGGATTCAAACAGGGAAAGATTATTGATGGACGCAGTTGCCAGGTCATTCTTCAGATGGCAGCACATTATAACCACATGTTTTTCCTTCTTTTTATTCATTGTTCTGGAAGCACATGGCTTTTCCTTCTTTTTATTCACCTATTCCGGCCATTTGGGGTGACAATGTACTGGCAGGGATTTTAACAGCCGTTATCAATCTTGCATGGATTTCTACGAGTGCACCTTTCTCAACCTGCAATCTGCAAAGGGGGCTTTGGGTTTTGGGACTAATCGACCTCTGCAAAAGGAATGAGTAGAACTTCTAGATACATTTGTTCCTATGGCTGTAGTGTTAGCTCCAGGGTTTCTCAATCTCTCAATTCCTGTTTCATTTCCTGGCACATATTCATTTTTCAAACAGGGCACATTTGTTGCTGCTATGGCTGTAATATTACCCAGAGTCAATTGGCGGTGGCTTAGACATTTGCTTTCCAAAGGGGTGCCAGACTTCCACGACCTACCTTGAAATTTAATATCTGAGACTCACGCCTTATTCAGGTGATTCAATGCACATCAGCAATTCATACGATTTGAGCTTCTTTAAATAAACTGAGCTTCTTTAAATAAACTTCTAGATTCAGCAGACATTCATCCCATGCGCATCCAATTTCTAGATTGGACCTTAGTAATGCTTCAGAGAGGAAATCAGTTCCCCTTAGTCTCTGAGGCGTGTTTTTCATGTATATCGAATAGCGAGAATAAGTATCCAGATTATGGCTAGTAGAGACCATCAAATCCAATGCCACTTTCTCTCAAGATGAAGAGGAAGACTTCCAGACTGCTCAACAAGGAAGAATTAATTGCATTCCCGCGTCCAGCATGAAGCAAAGGATTTATGATGAAGGCACAACAGAGACTCATGCAAAGATGAAGTTGGTGTGGGCAGAAAACTTACGATATCAGTGCCAATAACTGTAATGGGTAGTTCTCTATGCATCTAGCTTCCTGCTACAGTCAGTTCAAGAGAAATCCTCACAATTACTTGGGATGAATCCATTTTGGAGGAATCTAGAAGAATCTTAATGATCCCATGGGATTCTATGCATCCAAGTTGGCCTATGAATTATGTGATTGATATATGCACTTGGGCTCGACTCCCATTGATGCATAAGGCGCCGGCTCCGCCGGCGCTAAATTCTTGTAATTTATAAATTTATGTGCCGTATCTTATGTATCTTAGAAAATGTTAGATTCTTTAGATACTTAGGTACTTAAGATACTCGCATCTCTGGTATATATCTTAAGATACTTTTGAACTATGATATTGACAGATAATTTATTTGCCACTTTAAGCCATAAAATAAGCATGCTACGATTTAGCAGTAGAACCGACATCTTTGTATCAGATATTGGCCACTTTAAAAAACCATAAAATAAGCATGCTATGATTTACCAGTGGAACTGACATCTTTGTATCAGATATTGGCCACTTTAAAATAGGCATGCTTAGATTTAGCAGTAACCCATCTCGATTCAAACATAAGCATTCTATGATTCAGCAGTAAGAACAACAAAAACGAAAGAAGTATCAGTTCACTTCAATACCTCAATTCTACAATGTCGTGGCCAAACTTCTTGAAGAGTATATTGAATGCTTGCATTCACCAAGTTGTCCATCAATTCGACAGTGCCAGTGGCCAATTCTTGAAGAGTATATTGAATGCTTGCATTCACCAAGTTGTCAAAGCCAATAATAAATACTCTACAGAGATCACTAAAATCTATGATGCCAAGACTTCAATTACGTAACTAAAAATGCAGCATGCACCGTCTGCACATCCTATCATTCTTGAAGTATGAGCCAGTGGACATGTTCTCTGCAGATATTAGAAACTGCTGATTCAGAATAGATCTAGTGGCTGAGCAAACAGTTGCAACATCATTTAGATACATGCATCCTCACCCTTTTACTCACGTCCATAATAATGGCTTCCAAATATTCTAGTTATTGTCGACGTGGCCAAGGGCTAATTAAATGTGTCCAAGCCCAGCCCTTTGGGCACGTAAAAACTGCATGATTCACCAGGGTAGAACAACTTAAATTTCCATGTATAATTCAGACCTACTTCATATACTCACGCGCAAAAGTATATTTGATGTGAACGACATACCAACGTCATTGTAGGATGTGCACAAGAAGATAACTTCAGACCCCTGTACCACAAGACACACATCAGAAATAATTTAAGTGACATTGAATCTAGAATGGTTCGCTCACCCTATCTCACTTTGGACTGAATACCATCCTAAGTAAATAACATTTCCAACTGTAAGCAGACATATTTAATGGCTTTACCATTGTGCATACCTGCCAAAAATAGATGTTTGAAATGTACATGGATCAACATTGCAAGAAGCTCATAAACACATTAAGTGCTGCAAGCTGAAAATTGGATGAGTAAATAAAAGATTGAAATGGAGGCAACAAAATACAGCCTACATATAGAGAATTAGATACAATAGAACATCCAAAATTGTAGCTTAAACATGATGAAAATGGACCTAGATTAACAGATCCATTTGCATTCGCAAAACCTTAAAAAAAGAAAGAAAATGGAAAATAGAAAAAAAGAAAACATACTTCAAATGGAGGTGCAGCGTGTAAAACCCAGGCCGCATGGCTTGCAGAGGAATTAGCCCTTCATTGCACCTATAGGTAACTCCACGAATGTTTCACGTAGGTAAAAGCCATTGTTGCACGCTTTCCTACAAAGACTGCAAGAATCACTGATGCAGCAAGCGGAAGTCCAATAAAGGACTGAATTTGTCAGAATATGTATGATGCTATTCAACAAGACGACGAAGTTGAAGATCATATTCTATGCAAAATAATAATGGACATTACCTACCTGGCAAAACGCTACCATTGTTTGTAGTTAAGGACACGAATAAAAACCTGAAACCCATAAACAATTAAGAATGCTAAACCTAAGAACGCAGCGGCAGTCAATGAACAATTAAATTCTTACCAACAAATGGAAGACCTCGTGTCCAGCATGGTGGAACAGCGACAAGCATGTGGCATCCATGCCGCCTACGTTGCGGATAAGCCATGCCAAAAAAAAATCGTACCGAGCACGACTATTTAATTTTTAGGTTATCAGAAAATTATTCCGGCACTTAGAGAACCTGAAAAACAAATCAAAAAATTTTCCACCTGCCGGGAAATCAAGTTCAAACAATAGATAAAAGATAGACACTATAATTCATAATTATATTCTAATTCTTGTGAATGATACTGTAAGTAGACTATTATTGCTTGTATATACCATAATTGCATGTATACTAGATGTCAATGTGCATGTTTGGCAAGTCTGTCAAGAGAGAAGCTAAATGGTGGAAGAGAATGCCATTCTACGAAGCCAGCAGGTTCTACGGGAAGTACTATTTAAACCCAACTACTTCTGTATGTGTTCTTCATCTTCATCGCCATGGCTTCTTTGTTACTTGCTGCCTTTGGTGACCAAAAAGATATTGCTAAGATTGTGACTTCGTTTGATTTCTCCAAGGTAAGCAACAGCTTGTTTGAACGCTTCTCGATCTTTGCAACACTGATCTGTTGTTTGTCTCTTATAGATCGATGTTCGTGATAAGGAGAAGAAAGACTATCTCACTGTTGGTCTTGCACCCTCCTTTGGCAAGCTCAACAGTGAAAGCATAAAAAAAATGGATGACCATCTCAAGGTCATGATAGCGGGAACCACAAAGGTCATTGCAAAAATTCCAGCTGAGCAACGAAATTGGGAAAAAATAGTGAGCGCTTTGATGCAGAACCCATTGATCGAGCCTATGGATGACGGGATCCACAGATCAGATATGCTGGTCAAGAGCGAAAAAAACTACTTCAAAGTCGACGGATCACCTGATGAGAGTGTTGTACGCGAGGTAAGCATCCTGCATTTCCAATAGACAAACAGAAGTCAGTTGAATTCGATTTTCATCTTACATTTTCTTTTTCAGGTTCATTCTTGGTTTGTCAAACTGATCGGCGACAGGGATGTCCTGGATGCCACGCAGATTAATATCGATGTTCTTGGCCGCATTGTAGCCCAGTCTGGTGCAACAATTGATAGCTTCGAAACCTTTTTCGTCAAGCATGAGCGCCATGAGAAGACTATGCTTGACATTGGTGTACTGAGGTACCCAGACATCGATCATCCATACTTCAAGGTCAGTTAACTTTTTCTCATTGAAGAATGATCAGATCTGATATACTTCAAATTATCCTTGGTACCAGGTTTATCGCATTAAGTTGGACGCTTGGTCAGACAGTTCCCGTGTCTTGTTCGTTCAAGATGATCGCAACGGCATAACTGGAGGTGGGTTATTGTTTTTGAGGTTCCTCTTTCTAAACTGTATTGTTGCTGATGCTTTGGCAATGCAATAGAGTTCAACGTTCGTCGTTACAAGCCTCGCGACAGTGTCATTTCCGGAATGAAGGAAGAAAGCCGTAAGAAGGCTATTGAAGAAGCCGATTCGCTCTTTGCTTAGAGTGATCGAAGTTTCTGAAGTTGCATGCTCATAATCCATATAAGTTGGAATGCAGTAGTAAGTAAATAAGGAAGAAGTTGCGCTCTGCAACAGTGTGTGTGTGTATTCCAGTTGTTCAAATCAATCTATATAGAGGAAATAAAGAAGCTGATTCGCTCTTTTTTTAGAGTGATCGAAGTTTCTAGAAGTGCATAATCTATATAAGTTGGAACTACTAAGTAAATAAAAAAGAAGCTGCGCTCTACAACATTTATGGTGTAGTGTGTTTTTATTCCAGTTGATAAAATATCTATGATCAAAATTATATAGAGGAAATAAAGAAATTGGTTTGCTCTTTTCTTAGAGTTGTCAAAAAGCTAGAACTCGGTAGTAAGTAAATAAGGAAGAAGCTAAGTTCTAAACATTTATGGTGTGGTGCATTTGTATTTCAGTTGACCTTGGGACTTTAAATTTTTGTTTTTCTTTTTCTTTTTCTTTTTTTGAAGAATTGAGTCACAAATGTATTAAAAGAATGATAATGTTACAAAATGAGTGACGAGGAAAGAAGATCTGCCCCAACAGGATAGAGATACCTCAACACCCAATAACAAGCCCACTCCATCAAAGAACTGCATCACTAAATATGTACAAACCCACCATTCCCATCCACAATACCCAAAATATCTCGCCA
>JAANSK020288269.1:0-10620 GCA_011763485.2 Isoetes engelmannii | reverse complement strand
CCCCCCAAACAAAAAAAAAAAAAAAAAAAAAAAAAAAAATTCAAGGTGAACGATGTTTGGTGGTTTTCCCATATACTAGGAGGTTGGCTTGGGGGGCCGGGATTGTAGTATAGAAGTCCAGGATGCCGAAAACAAGCTACTTAACCAACTTTCCAAACTTCCATTCTAGAAATATATTATTTTGTTCACATTGTTAAGGGTGAGCCCCAAGGTGTTTTGGTACATGGGGGCAAACACCATGTTAGTGTGTAGGAGCGTTCATTTGATATTGAATCTAAGATAACGATGTTTGAGGAAGTCCTAAGGGCGTTATACTCACAGAAAAATTGCGTCTCTCAATCGTTAAAAAATCGGCCCCTCAATGGTTGGAGGCGATTTTTTACAATTCGTTGGTTATTGGAAGATTGCGTGTTTGTTGCCTTTCCTATGTGTTGGGAATTTGCGTTGGTTCTGGAATGCTGTCGGGGCTTCGCGAACATTCCGGAATGTGCTTTTGTAGGGTATATAAAGACCGGAGTTGACTTTGAAAGGGTTTCGCAAATCCGTGAGTGTCTCGTGAGTTTGGATCTATCAATCTATGCTGGCGCGGTCGGATTTATTGTTCTATGGCGACTTGAGGTAAGCTGATCAATTTGATCATATTTCAGTGTGGCCGCCCATAATTCATGATGCATGAGGACTTATCCGGCACATTTGTTTAAGTAGGTAAAATTCATGCGCCGGGTTTATATGGTGATTGAGTTTATCAAACTGCACAAATTGTGAATGTCGACATGCAGGGTTGAGGCCCGAAAACGCAAGGTATGTGCGGAAAAGCTCGTTACTTGTGCTTTAATTGTTCTTAGCTGCTATTAATTATGATCAGATTTAACAGATGCTCCTTAGAATTGCCATGGTTATAATGTTAACATTGAATGCGCTTAATGTAAGATTCATATGTTAAATTATAACTGGTGTAAGCTGGCAAGGAGTGGAAGGATTTCAAAGTTTAGGCTCTGACAAAATACATTGTTAAGTTAATTTGGACAAAGAACCTGCTTTAATTAAGCTTGAATGTGTCTAATCTATGGTCACTGTATTTGTTTTAGGAAGTGAACTTTGTGTATACGGTTTATATGTTAGGTTATAAATGATGAGACCTGGCAAGGATTGAAGAAATTTCAAAGTTTCAATCATGGCAAAGTACATTGTTAAATCATCTCAAGGTAGCGAAGAAAGGTATGTTAACAAAGAACTTGATGTAATTATTTCTAACTACCGCCCTGTGTAATCAATGTTCGTTTGCAAGATTTATATGGTCATTGTTTTGCTAAAGGATAAGAATTGTCAATCTGGATACCGAGGAAAGAAAGGTACGTCCATTCTGCTAATTGTTATATGATGCATGTGTAGAGTTGAACGTGACGTACACGTGCATAATTAGTGTAGGTTTATAAATATGGGACGCGGTAAGAAACCTTTGTCGGAATATGATCCGTCATCTTCTGCCGATATGAAGCGGCTGAAGACAAATGATTATTACCGCGCTCGTTATAACAATTTAGATGTTGATGAGAAGGCCGCTGCTCAGGCCCGACGTAGAGAGTATGCAAGAACTTACTATGCCAAGAAGAAGGCTGAAAAGCAATTGCTATTAGATGCAGCCAGATCTAATGTAGATAGAGACGTTGGAACTTTGAAATTGAATACACCCCTTACTCCAGAGGAGAATGCGCCTAGCGTCATGATTGAACATCCTAAGCTTGCCCAAACCTCATGTACGAATGATATCCCTCCTCCAACTACCACTGATGTTGATAAGAAGGCCGCTGCTCAGGCCCGGCATAGAGAGTATGCAAGGACTTACTATGCCAAGAAGAGGGCTAAAAGGAAATTGTTATTAGACGCAGGTAGATGTGATGTAGATAAAGATGACGGAAGTTTGAAATTGAATACACCCCGCATAGAAAGAGACAAGAGGTCAATAGTAAATGCTGGTCCCTTGATTTCATTGATGTCTGCACCTGTCAATATGAATGAAATTAAACCTGATGTAATGATCAATAAAGATATCAGAAGTTCTACATTGCATATAAATGACATGGAAAAGAGAAATAAGCTAGCGGTAGCAGTATCTAAAGATCATTTGCATACTGACATTAGAGAGTGTACAAATGATACAAGCCATCCAGTTGCTGCCGTGACTGTTACTCCAGAGGAGAGTGCGCCTAATGTCGTGATTGAAAATGCCGAGCTTGCTCAAACTTCATGTACGAATGGTATCCCCTCTCCAACTGCCACTGATATATGGAGACACTTGGCCCATCGTATGGAACTTGCGAACGACCCTTATTCTGGTTATGCTTGGACAAAGACGTGCCAGCATTGTAATACGAAGTTAATGTCCGCTGAAAATGCTTTGTTTTGTTGTGATAATGGCAAGCGGATCCTTCCTCATTTGCCTGTGTTACCAGAATCAATAACAATGTTGTATGACCAGCCAAGCATTAGTGCTCATAGTCGAAAATTAAATCACTTATTTTCCTTTACATCCTTGGGTGTGCATGGCCAATTTATCACATTACCGACACCATCTTCTGTAGCAATGATGGGCCATTCATACCACCAAATCCTTCCAGTGTCAAAGCCAAGGCAGCCATTGCACTGGTATATTTATGACGAAAGCGGCAGATATGCTGACGCAAATGAACACCTTGTGTCAGCAGATTGGGTCATGCAATTGGGTGCTTTGCTTGATGCTGTCAACCCTTTCTGTAAATTCATAAACAGAGTGAAGGATATGCAGCTTGCAACAGCAACTTTAACAATCAATGGTGAAGTTGCAACAAATGATGTAGCTGGCATTGTGCATGCAAACAATACACTATCCCTTGATTCAAGAACTGCTGTCTTTTGGCTACACAACAAGCAGGAACCTGTTTACATTAATATATTGGATGCCCACTATGAACCATTGCAGTATCCTATGTTATTCCCGCATGGAACTTTAGGATGGTCTGCTTATAATGAACTGGATATGTCACAGATAAACTGGTATAGATCTAGAATTCTGCATGAGCCTCGATTTTTACAGTTGGGCCGCTTGACTTGCGAGTACCTTGTTGATATGTATTCTAGGGTCGAAGATGAGCGCCTTAATTTCCTTGCTACTCAAGGATATAAGAAAACACCATTAAACCTTGAGAATGACTTCGCTGAGGAGGAACATGGTGGTCCAAGTACCTCAGGACTGCCATCATCTTTCTTGGGATCAAGGCAATGGTGTTCTTGCAAGATAGCAGATGCTCTTGCATTAACAAGAAGTAAAGGACAGCCGTCATTATTCATTACAATGACAACAAACCCACGCTGGCCTGAAATCATGTTAGAGCTCTGTTATAAACAAACAGCTGTTGAGGTACCAAGTGTTGTTGTTAGATCATTCCATGTTCGGCTGCAACGCTTAAAGGCATTATTACGCGCTTATTTTGGTACTATCATTTATATGATTCACGTTATCGAGTTCCAGAAACGTGGATTACCCCATGCTCATTTGGTACTGAAAGTTAGCCCTGAAATTCCTCTTGAGGCCATTCAAACATTTATTTCAGCTGAGCTTCCTGATGATGCACTCTTTGCTGTACAAGTTGAAAGGTACATGATGCATCAACATTCACAACGATGCCAAAAGGATAAGAAATGTGTCTGGGGCTATCCTAAGCCGTTGAACATGAATACTTATATAAATGAAAAGGGTTATGTTTAGTACATACGTCGAACAGACAAGGACACTAATATTGTGCCGTACTGCCCATTTCTTTTAAAACAGCTGGACTGTCATTTGAACATTGATATTGCTGCTACTGTGCATATATTCGTGTATTTATACACGTATCTTTACAAGGGTTTTGACAAGGTTCAATATAAAATAAATGAGAACAATTCACGGAATCCGAATGAGATTGATGATTATATCAATGCAAGGTATTTATCCTCAACCGAATGTGCATGGCGGATTTTCCAATTCCACATGACAGAAATGCATCCGGGAGTAAAGTACTTACCCTTACACCTACAAAGTGGATTCTCAACACACTATAAATCATCGACGACGGCTTCAACACTTGATAGATATTTTTTGAGGCCCTTAGATGAAGAATTTTCCAAGCTTATGTATGTTGATTATAATGAATTATATGTAATGCAGCCAGCCAAGAATGCTACAGGTCTTGCTACTGAGTATTTTGAACAAAAGAAAGTAGGGGTGTCACAGAATGTAGTCCATAGATGCGTGCGAGGTGAATTGATATGCAGAATACGCCTTGTGTTGCCGCATAATGGTGAGATTTTCTATCTTCGCCAACTTCTGGTTGCATAGTGCACCAAGATCATGGGAGGATCTTCTATGTTTTAATGGAGAGCATTATAATTCATATCAAGAAACAGTCAATGCAATGGGCCTATTACATGATACAAGTGAGCCAACGCTAGTCATGGAGGAAGCTATCAGTTATTTGCAAGCTCCATCGCAGTTACGTTTCTTGTTTTCACTTCTAATACTTGATGGTGCAGCAGCACTCCAACTTTGGGGAAGGTTCCATTATAACCTCATAGCAGATTTTATGGACACAGCAACTTCTAATTTAATGCTCGCTGAACAGCAAGCACTTCTGGCCATAGAAAATATTCTAGTGCAGCATGGCACTATGGGCACGGCATTTGGACTGCCTAAAATCGTAGTCCAATCTAAATTAACACTTGAGGAGTATCTGAAGTTTCCAGATTGGGAAACTTATCTTAAAGCTACAGTAGACATGAGAACTTCAATGAATACTGGGCAATGTGATGTATATGACTCTGTCACAAATCCTTCACACGAACAACCAATTAAGTATCCTATATTTATTGATGGAAAAGCGGGTGCAGGAAAAACATATGTGTTAAATGCAATGTGTCTGTTCATTCGAGGGCACCATTCTATTGTTTTACCTTGTGCAACAACGGGGCTGTCTGCACAACTATATCGAGGAGGTAGGACAGCACATTCTTTATTCCAAATCCCAGTCACTGATAATAACATTGGCGTCCATTCATTGATTAATGGTCTGTCACAAAAGGCAGATTTGCTGCGAGAAGCTAGCGCCATTATTTGGGATGAATTCCCAATGGCGAATAAAGCAGTTATTGAATCTGTCGATGCTCTATTACAGCGATTGCTTGAGAACAATAGTCCGTTTGGTGGTAAATGTGTTATTGCAGCTGGAGACTTCAGGCAAATCGCTCCCATTGTGCAAGGTGCTGGACGAACAGCAACTTTGGATGCATCAATTAAATCATCCGAACTTTGGCAACATTTTAAAGTTTATCGGCTAGAAGAAGCAGTACGAAATGCAGGCGATCGTGAACTCTTGAAAACTGTCACCCGTATAGGAGAAGATTGGGAGCATGATACAATTACGTTGTCACTATTTGAAACGACAAACATTATGGATTATGCTAGGGATTACCTATTTCCACCGCACATTTTAAGCAATCCATCGGCCTGCCAAAAAAGAGCATTTCTCTCCCCCCTCAATGTTCACGTTGATGAGTTTAACAATTCCATTCTAGATAGACTATCAGGTGCAGAACAGAGATATTACAGTTATGACTCAATTAGTGAACATGAACAAACGAGTAAAGGGCAACTACTCAATGATCCAGACTTCTTCATGCATATAGTCACCCTACCCTTCCAAGCCATATACTGCGACTAAAACAGGGTGCAATATGTCAGATTATGAAGCTGCTTGACAAGGAAAGGGGATTAGTGAAGAATGCACGTGTTATTGTCCATGCGTGTTATAAAAAATTTGTCACTGTTCGATTATTAGGCACTGATGAGACAGCACCAACATATATACATCCAATTTCGCGTTGGGATTTTTTCCATGCGCCTCAAAACTGCGCGTTTACCATACACCGCAAGCAACTTCCATTACGCCTGGCATATTCAACAACATTCCACAGGTGCTTAGGCCTGACCTTGGATAAAATTGTGCTGGACCTTCGCACACCTGTTTTTGCTCATGGGCAACTTTACACAGCATTAACACGAATCCGTAAAAGGGAAGATGCAATCATCCTTCATAACAGTACAGCGAAAACTGCCACCACCAGAAATGTTGTGTTCAAGGAACTTCTAGAATGAGGTATGACCAGCTATTCCTGTCTTATTTGATTCGTACTTCTTATTACCACGGACTAAATTCTAGCTGTCATTTTCCAGTTTGCTGATCGCAGCTACTGAACATCATTTACAGTTTTAGGCGTTGATATTCGTTCTACTTTCACTTCATAACATAACAAGAAAAGAACCGATTCCAAGGTACTATAGTGTCATTGCAATATCCATGCATTGTTTTCCTTAATAAGCGAGATTCTGTTTATAACAGGTATTCTATCAGAACTGGATCAAAAGTTTGCGGCTTACATCTTAATGAGGAGTCATAATACCCTGACCTTGGATAAAATTGTACTGAACCTCCGGACACCTGTTTTTGCTCATGGGCAATTTCACACAGCATTAACATGAATCCGTAAAAGGGAAGATGCAATGATCCTTCATAACAGTACAACGAAAACACAGCAACAAGAGAACCGATTCCAAGGTACTATAGTGTCATCGCAATATCCATGCATTGGTTTTCTTAATAAGCGAGATTCTGTTTATAACAGATATTCTATCAGGATTCGACCAAAAGTTTCCAGCTTACATCTTAATGAGGAGTCATTATACCCATCTAAGCTTTTAAAGATTTTGACGTATACACTCTAGCACTGCTGGTTCTTTAGAATGACATTACAAATAAAGTTTCAATTTTGACAGTATTTCAACTTTGTGTGATCACATTTGAAGACTAGAATCTCACCTAACTGGATCAAAATTCATGTAAAGTCCTCCTAAGCTTTGCTGTTAGTTTCTTCGGATGAGTTTTCAAAATTCTATTTGCCTCTAAAATTCAAACCAGAAGTTTGAATTTGATTTGATGTGTTTTCCCAGTTGTTTGTTTCACTGCATAAATCACTTAAATAAATTACTATTCTACGTCAAACGGTCCTCTAATTTAATTCAGTGAATTGTTTGAGTTGCTCCTATCTATACAAGAATTGTTCATTATTCTACATTGAATACTGTATTTATGTGCACAAATTATTCAAACACCTCATCTTTGTTGCAGTCTACAAGGATACTCTCAAAGCCTGCAAGAAGACCACTCACTTGCACACCACCTATATTCTTGCATGTACATGAATTCAATCGCCAGGTAATTCAAAGAAACGCACATGACATTATGTTCCTTTTATTGAGGTCTTTGCTCCTCATACTAACTTTTACGTTCACAATACAGAAGACAAATAAACTACAACCGAAGTTGCATAGTTACCCTATTGAGAACATTATCTATTATATCATGAAATTAGTACGGCACATTTCTTCCTCACAAACAAGCCATGATCATCATTACATTCAACCGATTCACATGCCAAGAAGAAAACACTCATGTTCATCCAAAACCTCATCCTTTAATTTCAAAGCCTTCATTTCTGCCAACACCTTTGAAATTTTGGAAAATTGAGCAGGCTTTCCTGATCCA
Source organism: Isoetes engelmannii (assembly GCA_011763485.2). Lineage (NCBI taxonomy): Eukaryota > Viridiplantae > Streptophyta > Lycopodiopsida > Isoetales > Isoetaceae > Isoetes > Isoetes engelmannii. The sequence continues at coordinate 3,004 of JAANSK020288269.1, read as the reverse complement.
CATGCAATCTTCCTAATCTCCACACCCCCAGAACATCCACTAGGCCACCTAGCTTGCCTTATACAATCACGCATGCTTACAACTGCAAGTAAACGCTTCATAGTATCTTGATGCAGAACTCCAGTGCACATGTCTAGAAAAGATCCTGCAGAAATATATTTGACTATGAAAATATTAGGACCTATAAGCAACTTGACCACATGCAGACCTTGCAATTCGTCCACCATTTCTCGCTGCCCTAATACTGTCAACAGATACAACTCGTCACCTACAAAACATGTGCCATAAATATTGTATCACATGCAACTTACTCCCACGTTCATTTAGCATGCTACCTCCACCTGGCAGTACCAACTTGTCAAGTTGATCTCTGACCTAATCCACTCCAGTAAACAATTCCATCTATAAAAGCAAACTTCAGTCCCATGTTCAAAAACACTGCTGACGATGGATATGGAGATAGTACCATCTACTGTTGCGGCTACTCCAATGATTACAGCCGCTACTCCAATCTCTGGTACTGTACCAACTTAGATTCTTCCTTGCTTTATCCATCTATTAATTACTGTATTCAAGTTCAAGGTAATCTATTACATGTAATAATCGAGTTGTCTTTGTTGCAGAAGTGCCAATGACGTCCAGCAATCTGATACGTGGACCAGAGACCAGTCCTGCACCCAAACGAAGACATACCCATCACGTCTGTGTACATCTTATTGCACCAGACCATGTTCCACTCACACCGATCCAAAAAGTACGGCAACGCCTCCGCGATTTAAAGGAGGACTATAAGTATATGCTCTCCGCCATTTCCAATCACTATAAACAGGTTGAAGAGCTTCTTGAGGAGCACAGGACAGACTTGGAGAAGTTAGAGGAGGCCGTAAAAATCTTGGATACTACAGGGAATTTCGAAGATGCTGAAAAAGCCAAGGTTATTTAAGGACCTCTATGCTAGACATCATACTGTACATATGTGTAAATAAAGAGTTGTGTGACGATCTATGATCTTGTTCTTGGTTGAATAAAAAAGGTGTTTTGTGATGGTCAAGCTTTGATTCTAAAGATTCTGATCGAGTGCAGTGTGTTATCTTCATTCCAATAATAAAAAGGGAAGTACTTCCTTTGCCAGTACCTCCCTGAATATTGACTCCTCAAACCCTCACTTGAATTCACGCTCAATTTATTCCTCCAGGTACTCTAAAACAACCTACAACACAAAAGTTTTGTTATCATCATCTGAAAAATTCAAAGACAGAGATTTGAAAACCTATTCAACATGCTAAGAATTATGCTTCGTTTTCTTATCTGAAAAATTCAAAGACAGAGATTTGAAAGCCTAGTCAACATGCTAGGAATTATGCTTCGTATGTTTACTTTAAACAAAAAAATAGGCCAGATATGCTCCACAAATTGTCCTTGTCCTTTGACTCCAATAAAAACACATGCCATGTATGCTCCACAGATTCTCCTTCCGCTCTATACTCTAAAGACTGTTCTTTCACTGTAAACGTATCTGTTTGGATCCATTATTTGGTGCACTCTTGAGACCTATTGGTTACGTTCTCAACTACAACCTTTTCTGTTCGTTTCAATTAAAAAACACATCCTGTATGCTGCAAACATTATATATACTCATTCACGCTCTCTATTATCTCCGAAAAACAATCAACCAAGGTTTGAAAATTGAACCTCAGCCACCTGCCGTGCCTCTAAAATCTGGAGCAACCTATGCAGTCTTGTCAGCTGTACATTCAACTTACTTCCAGCTATCACGAAATCATCAGCAGCCTGCTTTACTCCTTTCATCAAAATAGGAGTCGGTTTAGCTCGAATACTTTGAAAATGCAAGACAACATCTCTAGCATGTTTATGCTGAATCCTTCTCCATCCTTGCAAATCTCGTTCTTTCCGACTCATCTTCCTCTTCTTCCCTTTCGCTTCGTCCACTACTGCCATAACATCCATCTGTTTGGACGACCCTACTCCTTCCACACCATCATCTACATCGCTCTCCATCTCCTGCAATTTCACATCCGTCTACCACAGACGATTCCTATTGTTTATACAGAATTATGTAAATTACACCTGTAACTAGTCAGACTGCATGCCTGACAGCTTCACCTGTCTCGCTCTACGCATATCCACGTCACGCCCAAATATTAACTACACAATACGAAGATACCCATCCACGCTATTCAACAAGCTTAACATGAGACAACACGCCGACATATACCACCCCAAAACACTTAAAATATACTAGCCTATCCAACATACCTGAATCGCGTACGCATGGCAATATCATAGGCAATGCATAAGGAACAAACAATCCAACCTAGAATTTTTAGCCACCAATCGAAACTTTTAACATTCAAAGGAAATTGAGCCCTTTTTAATTTCTTGTTGAGCTTAAAAACAATCTAACATGAAGATAACCATTGCAATTTAACACTGATCCTAAATTCTAAAGCCGACTTTGATCGCAAAGTAAGGATCTTTGACCAATTGAGCCTGGTTGGATCTCATCGTAAACAATCAACCAAATCTTGCTATTTGTTTTAACAGATGAGATATCGAAAAAACAAATGTAAAACTCTTCTCACATCAACAAACACGTGCACTCCTTGACGTTACAACATATGGCTAAGGTTCAATGGTTTCTTTCTACCAACCTATAGCTGTCATAACGCAAAATGTGAAGTCTCTTGGCAAACTAGAGCAATCTATAAACTGAAGAACGCGCTAAAAACTAAGGAACGTTGCGGACCATAAGACGTGCTAAATTTCTAGACGTTGTACTATAGGAACGTGCTACAGACGTGCCATAGGACGTGCGAAACTATATGCCTTTATGAATCCTCAAAGTAGGTACCTACTAAACATTGCGGACCATGGAACGTGCTAAATTTCTAGACTACAGGACACAGTACCGCACACGCATACTAAAAATAGAATAAGCACCGTAGGACAAACGCACCGTAGGACGGACACACCGTAGGACGTG
>JAANSK020288268.1:0-20167 GCA_011763485.2 Isoetes engelmannii | reverse complement strand
AAGATTCATAATGCCAAATAGATGCCTTCAATAGATCTGCATCATAGTACGGATATATTATGCTTTAATGTCGTGAGTCCAAGAAATCTTTACATCAACCAAATTAGCAGAATCAGCATGCATCTCTTTAATTATAAGAAATAATGATGTTGGAAATAACTATCTACCATATGGGCTTGCCAATGTAATTGTGCAGATGGTTTTTGTCTCCAACATAACCTAGTAGTTAGTAAGCCCATCAGTAAATTAAATTGAAATGGGCCTCATCGATTACCTATACCGCAATGGTTTATGCCCAACTATACTCCAATGGTCCATGCTCAATTTTCATTGTAAAAGCCTAAATTATTAATGGGATCCTCCAATATAACATATGCTATTAGACTGCCATGATAATATATCTCAACGTTCCAACTCATATGCCATCTTCAAAATGAAGAAAAGGAACCACAAAGGACACTTACTATAATGATCTTTTGAAAAGGCTTTTGTGCCTAAGATTGGTTTGCCATCTGCAAGAATAAAAGACTACCAGAGTCAAAATCATATGCAGTCATTTGAGCAAGTATAGGAACTAATTTCAAAGCATTACATGATCAAATACAAGTTCTATTCCCCAACTCAACAGAAACCACTTGTTACTTCATATCTGGGATCCTTCTGGAACTAGATTTTCCCAGAGGTCTAGACTTTTACATAATGCTTGGGTAGCTCTCTTCATAATGCATTAAAGAGCAAAGAGAGTTTGGACAAACATATGCAGAAAAATAATTTGGGTCATCTTCAAGTACTTCACACTAAATCGCTTATCCCTTTAGTTCCATCGCGACTCACTTTTTTACTATATGGCTTCTACAGAGACGACAAGAATAATCTAGCATGAATGCATTGTCTAATATGTCTACCACCATGGACAAATACATAAAAGGACCCTCAGGTATAGCTGCAACTACCAGAACAAGTGCACTCTCGAAATAGTATGTGCATTTCTTAAAAGAGAACTTAACATTTTGGAGGCTATCCATTCTTTGTATCCCACTACAGAAAATACTTATAACTGATAATCTAGGCTAAAGAGACATTCTTTAATTCACTACATATGATTCTCACCAATCTCTGTAACATTCTTGTGGTAACCACAATGCAAATGCAGCAGCCATTTAATAGTTTGATGCAGCAGATGACATTCTAAGTAGTCCATCATTTGTATAATGATAAAATGAATGCATGCAATATTCACAATCAAAGTATATAAAACTGCAAGACCTTCCTGCTTTGCCATGCCCACTATTTTGGCTTCTAGACAAGACTTTCTATATATAAGTATCCTTCATCTTTTGAGCAAAATTGAAGCATGTTGATAGAGAGCAGTTTGTGTTAAAATATCTTCATCAAGTGCTGAGGCTTGGATGTACTTGTAAACAAGTGTGCCTTGACACAAATCAGGACATGTTGCACACGCATCTGGAAGGGTGACGAACGTGATTTCCTCAGGCCTGATAACACTGAACCGTGTTACATGAAAGAGCTGGAACTCTTCTGAAGTTCTCCTTTTTCAGCGAATGTGGTTGCTCAAGCTTTACTTCAGCAAATGTGGAGTCTTTGATTCTATCTAAGAAGGTGTTTCAAAAGAGTTCCAGCTCTCCAGTTCCATCTAAGAAGGTATTCTCTTTCAAGCAAGATGTTTTCTCTTGCTTCAAGGTGTATTTTCAGCAAATGTGGTTGCTTCGAGATTTATTTCTCCCGTGGAGAAAATATAGAGTCTTTGATTCTATCTAATGCCTCAGATTGTATAAGCAGCAGTCCATGGTATAAGCAGCAGTCCAGATAAACATACTTTTAAAAATTAATAACCATAACAATGAATCTGCCGCACACCCGCTTTTTGTAGGAATAAAATGAAGTTCCAATCACTTACATGTTGGAATCAAGGCATTTAGAGCTCCAGAGTGTGGAAGATCCGAATTTAGTTAGGTCTCCAAATACAATTGAAGAAGCGGATGAGATGCTCTCAATATGCTACAGACCACTGCAAACAAAGCTAAAAAATGACTTACAGCTTACAAACGAAGGGCTTTAGAGCTCCAGGGTCAATTTGAGGTAGCATCTGTTCCAAGAGCCATGCATTTAGACCAGCAAAGTGCAGCTTGAAGAAGCACGCATACAACAAACAAGGGAAATTGCAAGCACAAGGAGGAACCACGGAACTGTTGAGAAACAAAGGGAGCTACAGAACTGCAGAAAAGATACAACAAGAGGGGCTGCAAATTCAAGAGAAGCCTGCAAAACTGCTAACTCAAACATAGCAAAGCAAAGATAAGGAGACCACAACCCAGGCATTGGATGATGGGGCTTAGTCCGCCAAGGCATGCACTGCATATGGTAATACGAGCAAATTAAATAAAGATGAGATAAACAACTTATGGATTGGATGAGCCCCAAGCCAACTTGGCTGCCTCAGCATCCAAGCAAAACCTTTGTAAGGAAAACCTTATATACCGCCACACCCAAGCCAGAGGTCAGCTCTGCACTTATGCTTATGCTAGACTGCACAAAGCTCAGAAATAGATCCAAAGCAACCGGGCATAACCAGTTGGCAGAGGCCGATCTCACATGCCAAGATGAATCCTGCCCAGCTATGGACGGATCTGAACACAAGACAAAAAAAAAATGGACAACCAGACCTAAGCAAGACAGAGTCCATTCAGCTAATTAGGGAATAGGGCAGCATCCTGCCAGAGTTTGAAGATGCTCGAAGGAACCAAATGCCCAGTAATTTTCTTAGTTTTTCTAATTTTCACGACCGTAAATAAAAAATTATGAAGATCCAATGGATGTGATCATTTTAGGCGGACGTGGCAGTGCACGTGGACATGCTAGAATTGCAGGAATCAGGGCATCTCAGGTTAGGCAAGCCTGCTAATAATAAATAGAGATTAAATGTAAATTAATATAAATTTAATTAATAATACATAAGTGGAATAAATTGGTTAAGCATAAGCTAAATTATTATTATCCTACCTATTAAAAGCTTCTCGACTTATGAGTCGAGAAGCAGTTGAAAAACCATGCTAGCAGCGCTAAGCATGGTTGCAATTGCGCAGAATTCTAGCGCTTCATGATCCTGGAATTCTTCAAGACATACTGCACAATCTGTGGATTCGATTGCCGCTGCTCCGGATTTGAAAACATATACCGGAATCAATTGGATCACGGTTTGATCCAAACCCTTTGAAGTGGAGATCCAAATCTACTCGATATCTAAGGTCCGGACCGGGTTGGGTGCTCTGTTCTGTCAGACAGAAATGGCTGAAGAAATTTCTCCAGCTAATACAGTAGCGAAGCAATATGCAATAATATACGAGTAAAATAGTCCCAATTACAAGAAGGGCTAAAACTCCCACTAAAACGACAAGAAAAACCCCTTCAGTGTACCCATGCTTGGCGCTGTTGCTGCTAGGCGAAGGAAAATTGGAAGGCACATGCGAGGGCGGATTCAAATAAGGGCTTGTGACATTTTTCTTCTGATGTTATAAAGCAGAGCTCTGACGCCAATTTCCAGTTGTTTGCAGCAAAAATTATTCGATCCCCTGCGATTTCTAAGAGCTATATGAAGCAACAGAAGGTACCAAAGCATTAATTTGTAAAAGAAAAGTGCAAAGCTAAGGAAAAGTAGACAGAAGTTTTGTTAAACTCACATACATCAGGGGGGTTGTCCGCCATAGCTGTGGTGTAGCCCAAATAGAGAGTAGTTCAAATGGGCCAGAGCATGTAGGCAAGCCGAAAACTAGCAGCAAAAAGAAAGGCTAGAGCATGTAGCCAAGCCAAAACCTAATTGGGAAGGCATCCCATCTTTCTCCACTCCGGTGTGCTCTTCTTTCTCCCCCGGTCTAGGCATGTGGATCGATAGCAAATCCGGCATCGGTGGCAAGCTGATGGGCGCTCAGATCATCGAGGAAGAAGCCGAGGGATCGAGCCTGCATGATTAGTAGGAAAAAGCCGGAAATAAGGATTGCTTTTTCCAGAAGTGCCTTCTGTAACTCCTCAACTTTGGCATGCGATTCTGCAAGGTCTGTCGTGAGGGCCGTCAAAGAGGATTCCCGCTAGGCAACCTGCACCTAAAGACCAGCCACTTGCATGTTCAATTGATCTTCAAGTGCGTTTGCACCGGCAGTTTCCTTATTGATTGTGTCCCTGCAGTCATTTAGTTGAGTTGTAAAGGGTTCGGTTTTACCTTGAAGTTCGGCAGTGACCGCCTCGAGGTCTCTTTTCAAAGCTTCAAATTCCAACAGCAACGAGGTCCGACTGTCATGCATGAGGCGGACCTTCTTTTCATGTGCAGCTCGGAGTGTCATAGCCTATTGTACTTTTGCCTCGCAATCAGCCTGCAACGTATTGATGAGTTGGCTGGCATTGTGAAGGTTAAACTTGAGGGTTTGATTTTCTGAAGAAATTCGCTCAAGCTCATTTTGTTAAGATTTGCGTCTTTATTTTTCAAGAGTTTTCAAGAGTTGAAAACCCCACTGGGTTTGTAGACTTTGCATCCAGAGCTAGCTGGCTTTCAGGGAATAGTTGAGTGACGAAAGCAGCAGAAGATGAGGCGGATGGAGATACCGGCGGGTCCAAATCCACGTATACTGGAAGAGGTTGGGTATGGAGCTTCGACGGATGTGCCGTTTCAGTAGACTAGCCAGATTCCCTAGTATGCTGCAAATCCTGCTTGGTGGTTGTGTGAGTGATAGATGCCGTAGGAGTGTGATCCTTATCTGTAGCATGACTGCATGAGCCCGAGGGGACAATTTCTTCATGCTCGTCTGTAACAGGATTTCCCCGGGTCGTTTTTGCTTTCTTCCTCCTTGGCTCCTTTTTGCTGCCCTTTGAATGACGACGCTTCTATGGTTTCTCTGTTTTGGGCCCATCCCCAGTATCTTACTAGTTGGTGTCACCGGCGGGCTCTTCTTCAGTATTTTTGGGTGCCTATTGCGCCTCCTGGGTGATTGTCTTCTGGGGGGGGCTTGGAGCCGAACTGTCCGCCTCCTGGGTGATTGTCTTCGGTGGGGGGCAAATCAGCAGTAGGACTTTGCCGGGGTCCATAAAGAGTAATGGGAGGCCCTTGACAGTGTAGATGAGCTGTTGAAAATGCCCGCCAAAGTGGCAGGTCGCAATACCTGCATCGGCCGGAAGGAAGCAGATATCCTTAATGGCATTTGCCATGCGGTGTTGCAAAAGTAGGGCCCAATTGATGGGCTTATCAGCGTGCACAGCTAACACCACCGTATAAAATACTGGTTGCCCTTCAATTTTGCGAAGCATGATCTGAGCCAAGGTGTTAACTGGAGGAGGGAAGGAAGAAAAGAAGACTTGCTCTGTGAGTGGAGGGGCTGGAAAATTGGAGATATATTGTTTAAGTATCTCACCAGGGAAGATGAAATCAGTTACAGGAGAGAAGTGGAAAGCACGATTAAGAAGATCTTCATCAAGGGTTATAGTATTACCAACAATTTTGGTGGTGATCCAGTTGTTGGTGGCACAGTAATATTTGACAAATTCTTGAAGTTCTGCAACCTCCAAAATTGGCCATTTGAGACGATTAAACTCCAACAGGCGATTTCTGAAAAAGTGCGATAGCAGGCGGTTCAAGGTTTTGGGTCTTGGAGGTCTCAGTACTGTAAAGAAATTTAACAAGAAGATCAGGATGAGCAGAGCTTGCGGTGGCCATGGAGAAGGCAGGAATTAGCAAGGAGCAAAGGCGAGTGTGGAGAGAATCGGCGAAGACGGAAGCGAAAGAGCGGAGTGAAACGAAAGACGGAAGACAAGAGCAAAATAAGTGCGGGAAACCCAAAGGGCTGAATTTATAGCTAAGAAAAAGGTGCAATTATGGGTGGCGGTCGGGCGCGTGAAAGATGCGGTGCCACACAGTGGATGGAGCCATGTGGAATTTTTTTTTCCTTCGGGCATCTGGGTTTCTGGACTTGTTCTTCTTGGGAACAGCTGCAGGGTCGTAATGGAAGCTGTGAGTAGATTGTTGAAGTAAATGACCCTTACGAACAACTTCAAATCATGTCCAAACATGGACATGAACAACAACAGCAACAGCAACAGCAACAGCAACATCAACATCAACATCAACAAGGTTGATGTTGATTATTTTTGGGCCCAGTGTCTTCCTACAAATTGCTTTCTCAGTCCAGTTGTAGTGTCGAAAGCGGTTTGCAGAGGACGCCCAAACAGATTAGCGGATCATTTGCATGTGCAAACTCGGGCAAGCAGATTGTCGGCACAAAGTATGTGTCTTGTTCATATGCTGGATAGATTTTGTTACCCAGGTTGGGGTTGCCAACTCTGTTGTGCTCTTGACTGCCTTCAGAATGAACTGCTCTCTCTCTCTCTCTCTCTCTCTCTCTCTCTCTCTCTCGGTCATTTACATGTGACCCTACGAACAATTTGATCTCGTGTATAAGGGTTAACCAACTCTTCTGTGATCTTGACTGTCTTCTCTCCTACTTGTGAAATCACTAGAACACCTGTAACTCTGTAAGAATTTGCAAACGCTGGGTGTTGCATAGCTTGTGGTGGCGGCCACTGAAATTTATTGCAATCTGCCAGGCCAAGACGTTGGAGAAGAGGTGGCGCTACCGGAGCGTATAGTGCAAAACTGTGAGAAGGTTTTAAAGGAGGAGCAAGTGGAGGTGCGTGAAATACGGCCATGCCCAGAATTTAGAGTGAAGGGTGAGCAATGGAGTGGAGAAAGGCCAAGAAACAGAGTGTAGAAATTGTCAAAGATGAAAGAACACAGTGAGATGGGAAAAAATTCGAAGGATGGAATTTATAGCTGGCGAAAAGGTGCATCAATGAGAAGTGGTTACTTGTGCGAAGAAAGAGGTGGCAGGCGAGGTACAAGAAAAAGTGAAATAATGAGCAAGTACGGATGGCGTATGTGGCTGAAGTGACAGGATGGAAGGAAAAAAATGTCGATGGTGATGTCAGCAAAAGAAGGTGACACTAAAGGGGGTGAAAAGTTGTGTAAGAAGAATGTGGCAGAAGGCGTGCAAAATGGCGGGTAGAAAGGCGGGTGTGAAATCGGGTGCATAAATGGGTGGTTCAAAAAATGTGCGTGGCGGAAATCAGGAATAATGGCGTGCATGATATCGTGTGCAGAATCGTGTAAAGAATCGTGTGCGATATGAGGGTACAAAAAATCAGCTAAATATAGAACTATAATCATAAAGCCATGGCAAAAGAATACGTACAAGGGAGTTGGAGGGTCATGAAGAAAAATATTCGACGGGGATCATGGAAATGATCCAAAGGGTGAGAAGATGGGAAGGGAGTGTCGGTGATGATGACAGAAGTAGATGAAGATGGAGTGGAATGACTGGAAGTTATGGGTTGAGACAGATGATATGATCTGAGGCGGAAACCATTAACATGACAGGGATGGGGGTGCCATCCAATTCTAGTTGTTGAAAAACGCCTGGAAAGGGATTCGCCTAAATACGGAAAGATCTGAGCCATCTGGATTTGAGCTTGCCCGGGTGGGTGCAATATCTTGAATCAAATAAAAGCACAGTGTCACCTATGCCAAGGAGTTTCTTTCGAAGCTTTTGATCATGTCACTTTTGCCTTTATCGTTTACCAGCCAAGACATGCAAGTACACATCCTGACGGACTTCATCAAGCTATTGCTGCTGCTGCATTTATTGTTTACCAGCCAAGACACGTTCAACAAAGGCAGCAGAAGGATTTCTGTAGAGGCAAGCTTGAATTGCAACACATGGAGCTAGAATTGGAATGGTAGAATGGCCTCTTGCCCATATACCAACTTAAATGGCTGTGCTTTTATTGTGATGGATCTGCAAATACTTGGTAAGTGCAGAGATTGTATGAGTAACAAAGTGGACACCTCAATCACTGATCAATTCTACAGGACAACCAAATTTTGTAATTACTTGATGATAGAGCACCTTAGCCGTACTGGCAACAGTATTATCAAGTAGGGCACAGGCTTCAGCCCATTTGATGGTATAATCAGTGATGATCAGAATATATCGAGCACGAGTGTGCTGAGCCGGTGGGTCAATCGGGCCAACAAAATCCATGCCCAACATGGTGAAGGTGGTAGGAACAGAAACCAGCTGTAGTGGTAGAGCATCGCGAGTGTGTCTCCCCATCTGTTGGCAAGGGTCACATTGTCGTGCAACACGATGAGCATCTTTAAAAAGGGTAGGCCACCAATAACCTGCCAAGAGCAGTTTCTTGCGGTATTATCGCCACTGTAATGACCCCCACCAGGTCCAGCATGGGTCTGTTAGAATAACTCGTCTTGTTCATCTGACAGGACACAGCGTCGAAGCACCTATCAGTGCCCGCGCGGTAGAGGACATCATCGACTATCGTATGGTAGCGAGCTTCACGAAGAAACAGAGCGCATATGGCCCGATTTCTGTTCGCAAAGAGATGCAAATATTTGGAAGGGAATAAGCCATACAAGATACTGTACCTGATCACCGTAACAGTCGTCTTGGGGTGATGGCATGCTTTCAGTCGTGTCAGCTGGCGGGTGCGTACCCGTGCCCATGCCTGGCTGTGGAGGTACAGCCGTGCTGAAAAAAATTGGGGCATCTGGAAAGGAATGATCAGTGCCAACCAAGGGATCATCATTGTGTAGGCGGGAGAGATAATCTGGTACAGTGTGCCATTTCCCAGGTTTGTGGGAGCAAACTCCTGTAATAATAGAATCCAGCGCGCAATAGGACCCGTGGGAGTTGTCTTATTGACCAGATATATAGCAATGCTTGATGATCAAAAAAAAATTTAATCCTGCTGCCCAAGAGATAGTGGCGAAACTTTTTGATAGCAAAAATTAGCCCCAAGGCTTCTCTTTTGATAGCTAAATAATTTTTTTGCACCTGATTGAGTTTCCTACTTGCAAAGTGGTTATCCAATCTAGCTGAATATGGTTGAGCCACTACAGCACCAACGATGAATGCAGATACATCAACATGAATTTGGAAAGGTTTGGGCCAAACAGGAGGAGTAAGTGCCAGAGCTTGTGTCACTAAGAGTTTCAGTGTCTCAAAGGAAGCATGAGCTTCTACCGACCATTTCCAAGATCTTTCATTACCTGTTAGTTTGTGCAACGGGGCAGCAATAGGGGCAAGACTGGGAATAAAAGTAATAGTAATTTATCTTGCCCATGAAACTTCGTGTTTCTCTGATATTTTGCGGGGCCTGAGCTGTTCGTATGCAACTAATTTTTGCAGGATAAGTGGTGATACCTTGCTCACTGACAACATGGCCCAAAAGAGCACCCGATGTGATACAGAAGGAACTTTTTTCCGGATTCAGGCTGATGCCTATGTCAGCACAACGGCGAAAGATTTGTGCAAGCTTAGCAAGGTGCGTGGTGCAGCTACAGTATGCCAAAAAATCATCTTGAAACACTTTGAGGAAGGGATTAACACTTTGCGTTGAAAAGTCTTTGGCAAATTAGACAAGCCAAAAAGCACGACCCGATCAACATAGGTTCCCCAGGGCGTGGTGAACGTTGTTTTGAGTTGGCCCTTCTGCCTGATAGAGATTTGATTATAACCCAAAATCCATCCATAAAAGAATACATTTGATGATCTACAACATCCTCTAAAACTTTATCAGTAAAAGGCAGAGAAAAGTGGTCTCGTTCTGTGTCAGCATTTAGCTTGCAGTAATCAACACAAACCCGGATTTTCCCATTCTTTTTCAGCACTACAATAATTGGGCTGACCTATTCTGAATGCTTGACTTCATAAATAAGGCCAGCAGCAAGCAACTTGTTAATATCTCAGGGTTTGGTGGGGATTGACAGTTGACCCAGAGTCGGCTCAATGCCTCGCAAATCAGCATAAATCCAAGCAAAGATATGCCAAAATTCTGTCAAAAGCTTGAGTAGATCTGCGCGAAAATCAAGGGGTAAACCAGCAGCAATGCAGACTCGTTGCTCATAACCAATATCAACAATTTCTAATGAGGGCATGTCAATATGCGGTTGCAAGATGTCTGCACACAGTGCGTGTGCGGATGGGTGGGAAATCGAGGGTGGATCAATTCAGAAAGTGTGAAAGAATGAAGTGGAAGGCAAGTCAGGTAAAGGAGTGTAAGATGAAGTTGGCATGTCTACAGATGTAGAAGTTAGTGCAGATGGTACAGTAAGTGAGGGATGTGAAACAAGTGACACAGAAGTGGAAGAAGAGTCCGGAGGTATAGCATTAGGGGTATCTGCAAGGGTATCAGTAGTGACGGAAGACAATTCATCAGATAATTTATCAGGGGTAGGAATCAAAGGTGAAGAAGGAAGAGACAAATCAGTATAATTAGAAGAAACGGTTGTGATATTATCAAGAGAAACAACAGATACAGAAGGAACACAAGTAGAAACTGGAGCTTTAGAATCCAACATCAAGGGAATTACATCAACGTGGTATGAATTCTGCAAAGTGAATAGAGCTGCTAGTGCCTTATCATTGTATAGATCGTTATTATCCCAAGGATCTGCAATAGGTGGTGATTGAGTAGAACAAGTGGCAATTAAGGCCGTGTCACTTGTCGGGTGGCTATCAGCAAAGTGCTGTTCTTTATGATCAACTGAAATGATGCGGTCGGTTGTTAGATCAAGAACAGCAGTGTACCGGGCATCAGAAATTTCCAAAAGATTGTGGTGCCAGTTGCCCTTCCGCCTGGCGGAGGAATGGACGCCGGACCAACATTTCATAATCGCGGGGGTCTTGATCGAGTTGTAACACGCCAAAGTCGGCAATGAATTGGAGCTCATCAATATTGAACTCCAGGTTTTTTATGATTCCTGGGGGCTAGTGATCATGCCATTGGCCATTTTTATATCATAGGTCAGGCGGTGCAGCTGTTGGATGCCCAAACGTTGCTTCAAACAATCAGTTATCAAATTTACGGCACTGCCACCATCAACCTGGACCTTGTTTTATCCGATTCATGCCAACAAACACATCCATAATAGTTGTGGTCGTGACTACCCATCCGTAATGTCGGGAGTGGTGATGAAGATAGAAAGATTGTGCTAATGGAGTGAAGAGTGGAAAATTTGAGAGTGATCTTGGTGTGCTGAAAAGAATGAAGGAGTTCTGCTGGTATCGTGGTAGATGAAATGGGTGGTAGTTTGAGGATTTGGAAGATGACGGATAGAGGTAGATGGAGTTTCGTACTCGTGAATGCTTCCTGCACTTCTAAGGGCAGTGCCGGGTTGGCGATTAACGGGATTTCAGAGATGGTTGGTATATGAGTGACGGCCTCATGAAAGATTTGGGTGGCAGCCGGCAGATCGATCGGTTCTTTGTCTTTTCTTGACCTGGTTATTGCAAATACTGCTTCTGGTGCCATGCCACTGAGTGTGAGCCTTTGTTTCAACTGCCAGAGTCGTTGCTGAGTTTCCCAACTCAGATCTTCAAGCTTAGGGACAGGCGTGGTGGCTAGGACCATATTGACCCGGCATGGTATGTCGGAAATCCAATTTGAAGATCTTCTAGTAGGCTCACTGAGACTTACCTACTCCAAAAGTTGCACAACTTGTTGTTCAACCAGAGTGGTCTATTGTTGTGACCGTCTTGGCTGAAAAGGTGTTCGATTTCGGGAGAATGGTACTTCTCCAAGTATGCAATTCAGGTGCTTCAGTTGAATTTGGTGTTAAGTAATATGACATGTGCATCTAATATTTTGTTTTGGTTGGTTGTCAGATTATAGTAAAGCTTGCACCAGGAAATGGAGTGGGGAGTGTCTGGATCGGGCAAGGGGGAGTCATTTATAATGGCCTCCCAAACCACGTGCATGTACGTGAGGGGTATAATTTTGTTGTTAATAAGTATGTATACATACCCAAAAAAATACGTTTTAGTTTTGAACTTTCCTTATATCAATAATATAAGGGGTTACAGTTCCTGCATACTTAATGAACGCCTGAGTCAGCATTGTGAATTTGATTTGGCACTTACAAGTTTGTCTAGAAAAGCATCATAAACATTTGCACTCTTCTGTTTAGAACTGCGTACAGTTTATTTGGCACTCACGGATTCGTTTAGAAGAGCATCTGAAACATTTAGATTCTTCTGCTTGGACGCATTTGATTTGGCACTTAGCGGGCCTGAAAGATTTTATCTAGATGCTTAGATTCGCGTACATTTCATTTGGCACCTACAGGACTGTTGGCCAAAGTCCTTGCTACTCTGACTTTGGCTGACATGACCTGAAACGTTTATGGTTTATGAAGTCATTTTATGTTCAAAGTTGCCAAAAATTGTACCGAATTTTGTTCATATCCCATTCATTATTTTGGTAATGTGCCTTTGTTTGTTCAGTCATCTGATGCGACCTTTTTCCAAGTTGTCCCGGAACTTGCATCCTAGTTTGGAAATAAGTAAGATCAGTCCAGTAATATTGAACCCTTTTTCATTCCTAGGATCAGTTTTCCTAGGACCATGGAGGTTTATGTGAAGAGGGTTTACTGCATGAGGCAATGTGGTTGCAAAGTTCATGGAAGAACAGGAGATTCCCATTAGAACGGATAATGTACACCTTCTCTTGCAAGAATATGAACAAAATAAAATCATTGAATGTTGTCACAAGGTTCAATTTTTTATGGTTTATGGAGGGCAAGATTTTGTTCCTGTTATGAGCGATCATATACCATGGCAATCTGGTTGAGGCAAGTCAATATCATGGGCAATCAATATATATGGGCTGCAACAGTGTTTGCACATGCCAAGCTTGGTCAAGGTAAGATGGCCTTCTCATTGTATTGCATAGTTTAGATACTAGGCATATAAGTCTATCTCTGTTGCTTTTCTTTAGGAATGTAGCAAACTTTTTTTTTTTTTTTTTTTTTGCATGGGTGGTTGATGATGATATTATCAGGAATTGACTAGAATCAAATGACATTCTGGGCCCTGGACACTGCTCTGGTTGATTTTGCAAAGTAGTATCATGGAATGCTTTAATTGCAGTATATGTCCAATGTTTACCTCATTCTGTTTATGACTTCCAGGATTTGGTGTGCAAATTATACTAGGATACTGTTCGTTTGGGAAGCAAGAGGCCTTAAATCAAGTTTGCAAATCCAGCAAAGGAACAATTGCATCTTGCTTACTTTGGTCCTGTAAATAGGTCCTTGGCAATGAGTGCCTGAGATTGTGCTTTTGCGAGGAGTTTACATCATTGACTTCGTGATTTAGACTTGCACAATGATATTATGAAATGCATCTTTAGACATTTTATTTGTTTACTCCGACTCCATTGTTTCATATGAACACACAATATAGTCTCAGGAAGCCGTAGATATAAATATTCTTATCATCTATTGCTTCAACCTGATTGATAGTTATCCTGTTGCTTCTTATTAAGCAAATTCTATGCTGAATAATCTTATTTTTTTTTCACTTTTTATTAATTTCTCTTTGATAATCGTTCTGCAGAAAGAAGGTTGGGATATGTTTTTTTTATCTCAGCTACCACTCATAGTAGGTACATTACACCTTTGTCAGAGGTAGATTCATATGTCTATATGGCTGGCTTTTAAATTTAAAGCAGGAGATCCTACTTCTTTATGACTTAGAGATATGAATTTCTTATGCAATTGAGAAGGAAGCCTGCACTAGTTTGTTGTATGATTTCTAGATTTGTACTGGACCTTGATTGAACCTTTTATTTTCTTTTTGATGTTCCAGTTAGAGAATTGTGGACTTTTCTAGTCCTAGTGTCGAACTTTATAGCTCAGACATGTTGATGCTTTTTCTGCAGTACATCTGGTAGATGCATATCTTTGCAGTGGTCCTAGGAAATATATCTCAGCATTGCTTCTATCTCTCCCTGTGATGCAACATCTTGAACTTCCTACGTTTTATCCAAAGTTGACCTGGTTGAAAGCTATGGAAAGCTAGGTGATTCTTCTATTTCTTCATCATTAAGCTATTGATCTATCACTTCTCTGTGGTGTTCTTTCACTATCATCGTTGATCAAAAGCAAAAGCAAAAGCAACAGCCTTTGTTGTTCTATGATTTTTGTTTCCTTTTGAGATGACCATAAGATGACTTAATTTCTAAATTTCTGCTGCTACTATTTGCTTTTTATGAAATTGATAGGCTTGAATAAACTTTGGCTTTATTGTAATGGGGTTGTGTTTGCAGCATACAACTTGGAATTACATTGATGTACAGGATCAGTCATCTTTACAATACCATTTGAATCAAGACACACATTCTGCAAAGTACAGGTCAGTAAACAAATTTTCAAGTTAATATTTTCCTTCCCTAGTCTTGCATTTTCGTTTTTGCCTGCAGAAAACTTATGAAGAGTGTCTCTTGCAGGGTATGGCAATCTTCAACGATCTGCATCTTGCACCATTGGGATTGCAGAATCTTTTAGAAACAATGAATGTGGTTTTCATGGTAATGGTTATAGTACTGGTAACAAACCAAATGGATATATGGCACCCCCGAGTGCAGATGCAATGCTCCTTGAAGAGGTAATGTCTGTAGCACATGTGAGTGCTTCATGAAATCAGTTTTCTGATGGTCTTAATTTTTCAAGTTAAACTTCTTTGTAGAGGGCAGCATCATATAACAACACAACTTGACGTTTTAAGCAATTTATTACATGGAAATCGTGTTTCAAAAGTATGCAAAAGGCAAAAGCAAAGGAAAGCTACAAGGATGGTTCAGAATCATGAGAAATGGTGATGCAGGCTTCACTTCAACGAGTATTTTTATTGCTGCTCTGAGTACAACACTCTTATTATTGCAGTTAAATTATGTCAAAGAATCAAGCTTTAATAGAGCCACTTGATGCCAAAGTTGGCTTGATAGTTCTTTATGGCTTGTAGGTAGAGTTGCAGCGCATTTTTTTAACTATCTGATACAACGACTTGTCTTCTGATTGAAGGTCGGGGTACTGGGCAATGTGAGCTTCAAGATCTTTGTCTCTTCTGTTTACTTTTTGCTCAATAAAAACACGGATTTGATCGTATTGTCTTCTCTCAATCCCCTTGTCTAAAATTAAGGCTGCATACTAAGAATGTATGTTCAGAAGGTGAAGACACCAAATAAAAATGTTGCACCAATTACCAACATATGTAAAAGAATGAAGGGATTAAACAATATACCTTTTTTAATACAACACAACGCGTACTTTAAAATACACTTGGATAAAAACCACAATGCTTGTTTTGTTTAATATTATTTCTCTACATGTTGTCTGCTTTAAATTATACATATCTTGAACAACAATATTCTATCTGTAGCTTTATTTGGGGTGTTGTAAATTAGATTCTCATGTGTGTTCTATTCTCCACCTGTTTATTCTTTAGTAAATATTACATGACTAAAAATGCATAAAACAACAATTATTTTGGTTCACAATATAAATCAATGTGTTTTTTCTTATAAATTATTGTTTCTCTACCTATTGTGTTAAAAAATATTACATGTCCAAAATGTTTAAATTGGTTTGAAAAGTAGAGAACAATATGTGTTATTTGTTTGGGGATAAACAATGCCTGGTTTGGTTACGCTACACCATGGTGATTTTTCTCTTTTCTTATATGTGGTTATTTCTTTATTCTTTTCTTCATAGTGGTGCTATCCAATTCTCCACAGGTACTAATATCTATACCCACTAGTGTTCGTTTTAAGACAAACAATGTGTGGCTCTTTCAAAAACAACATTGATTAAAAAATCGCACGTGGATAAAAATTTGCTAAAAACAACATTAACAAAAAAAAAAAAAAAAAAAAAACACCAATTTCCACGTGTGGTCTTCTGTATAAAAAAAACCACATCTCAAACCTAGCAAATCCGGATAAATTGGAAAGGTGGTTTTTTTTGTCGTTTACATGTTGTTTTTGCCCGAAAACAACACTTAAAAACACATGTGGTATAGAAATCGGGGTCAGTGTGGAAGCATCTGGTCATTAACTAAGGGAATCCCACCATCCTCAATTTTTGTCTCCTCTGAATTCCTCGGCGGCGCCGCCAGCCTCGACGGAGCACTCGCGGCTCCTCTGCTCGTGCGCCGCCTCAGAAATTCCTCGGCGCAAAAATCTCGGCCTGTGGATTCTCTATTACATAGAGCATGCATGATAAAATGTAGTTGATGCTCAGTGCAATGTGTGTTCCATTTTTTGAACATGTATGAGCTGGAAATTGCAGTGTCCCCTTCAGGTTATGTCTACTCCAATCCACTTAGCCATAGTCATGGAATATGCAGCAGACGGCGAGCTTTTTGAACAGCTTTGCAATGCGGGGCATTTCAGCAAAAATGATGTTTGTCCTGCCTTCCATATAAAGATTGTTGTGCTTGTGAAATGCATTATCCGGTTCATCTTCTTCAATGGTGTATCTTAGGTTGTCTTCATGTGTGAATTATCTGTTTTTCAAGAGTGTTTTGCAAGGGCTTCAAAAGGATTTCCATCTTTACTGCTAGTTTGACTAGTTCTTTCCATTTGTACCATGCAAGATTTTTCTTTCAACAGCTGATATCTGGGGTCAGCTATTTCCACTCAAAGATATGGCATTCCCCTCCACTTTTATGAAGCTGTGAATGGCCTCAGGGGAGAATTCTTTATATTTAAACTACGATCCTGTAGGATATTTGTCATCGAGATTTGAAGTTTTCCTCCCAACCATTTTTTTTCTCCCAATTCCCAAACACAATTTGTGTTCTCCCAAACACAATTTGTCACGGGTGGCA
Organism: Isoetes engelmannii; assembly: GCA_011763485.2. NCBI lineage: Eukaryota > Viridiplantae > Streptophyta > Lycopodiopsida > Isoetales > Isoetaceae > Isoetes > Isoetes engelmannii. Next base: position 3,422 of record JAANSK020288268.1, on the reverse strand, counting down.
ACATTATATTATATATAATATTATTTATAAATCATAAAGATAATTATTATTAAATATAAATATAGGCTTGGCATGCGTGACAAAGGTAACATTTTCACTTGACTTGTGTAATAAATTTTATATCCAGAGATTCTAAAAAAATCCAACATTATAGAAATGTATGAATTTCTAACAACTTGTGACTTTAGTTTCAGAAATAAATTAAAGTATTCCATATGGTAAATCTCTTTTATCAAATAAGAACTAACTAATACTTTATAAATTTATATTAGTTAATTCGAAAAAAGATTTTCCTTTTGATAATAAAGAAAGTAACCCCTTTTCGAACTAACTTTATCACCATCTTTATTTCCTACAATCTATTTCTCCTAATCGAAACACTTCGAGGTGATTAATTATTTCCAGGGTCGAAACAACTATTCCGTACGGAAATAATTATTTGAAACCCAAAATACAATTTTGCCATGTCATAAAGTCATTGTTGCAATGTATTCCACTTAAGTGGTAGTTAATTTAAAATGTACATGTGGCGTTGCCAAGCCCATTTATTAAAGGACAGCCAATATTGGCTGGCCCTAGCAACGCCAAGCCCATATATTAAAGGACAACCAATATTGGCTGGCCCTAAAAAATAATATAACTGTCAACTGCTCAAATGTTGCCACGTGGATCTTTATTTTGTTTCTTGTTTATTTCTCTTTCTAGATCCTTTAATGTATCCTACATGAATTTTTTATGGTTGATACGTGGAATCACAATGTAAAAAATATAACTTAAATTAAGGAACGTTAATGCCACGTCCTCAAAATACATCCACCCTACTGGAATCTCACCCTAAGATAATGTTTCTTTTGTGTGATAAAAATCCTCTATTAGTGGCTATCCCCAGGGGTCTTTTCTCCAGCAACCACTGGTGGCAATCTCCATCTGCTACTGGTGGCAGATCTCCAACAACCACTCCAACAGCCACTCCAGTGGCATTTTCCAGCAGCAACTGGTGGCAAGTTTGAAGTTTTGATTTGAATACCTTCAACATCTTAAACGCAACATTTCGTTTCTTCTTCATTGAAGTCCTCTCCTCCATATCCAGCTCACAAGATCAAGAACCTACAGGCAGATTGGTTCGTTCAAGAAGCACTGTAGATGCCGATTTGTTGGAGCTGGTCGCTAAGGTAAAAGCCGGATGTCATATTCCTCTATTGTTTCAGGTTTTTTCTTTTTAAAGGATCAGTACAACGACCTTCCGGATAAAAGGGCCACTAAAGGACCTTCTGCTTAAAGGCATGGATTACAAAGGCTGAATTTCCATTAACGGCAACGGCACTAAAGGTAACAACATCCACTAAACTTGTTACACATCATCGATGGCAGATTTTTTATCTTTCCATTGGAAGCGGTAGATGCACATGCACAGTGTGGAAAAAAAATCATGCTGCCATTGTATTTTTTCTCTACAGGGCAATATTGCCTGGTAGCCATGAAAATCGATGGCAAAACCATCCATATCAGCTCCAACGAAGTTTTGGCGGGGTATTCCTGTGCGATTGGTGCTAGATCTTGCCTTGCTGAAGATTGCAACATCCAACACTCTCCATGGAAGGATTCCAGGAACCTGAGCTTGTGCCGTCCTCACAGTCCCCGACACATGCAGGTGCTTCTTAACTTCCATCAGGTATGAATTGCATTTCTCATCAGTCTACTTTTTCCACTGCTATGGCATCATGAATTGGTCAGACTGTACCAAATTTTACTTTGTTATTGTTGAATCCTACCATTCCACCATCCATTGCTGGAAGCCATTCCTCAACAACAATGCAGGGATTTAATACTAGTCAAAGTTTCCCTGCTCACTCTTGGATGATGCCACATTCTGGGTCTTCATTTGTTGGAGTTTCATGTACACCCATGAATAATGTTCATCTCTCCACTCAATCTGCTCATCTCTCAACACAGTCTGCTACTACTGATGTCCCCCTTCTGTTGCCGAAGCCCTGTTCCAAACCCAAAAAGAAAATGTGGTTTGAACATGTTTTTTTTAATACTTGAGCATTGGTTTATCTTTTTCTACATACTTGTGCTATTCATCTTGTCGTTTTATTCATAAATCTCAGACTTGAATTGTTGTCTCAAACATGTTTCTGTAAATTCCAGATTAGGTGACAAAATTATGACTGAAGATATTATTTACAGAAATTTACAGAAATATGTTTGAGAATTAATTGTTAGCACAAAGTATAGACTGTTAGCGTAATCCCTGTTTGTAAGCTGGGCTGTTAGTATAATCCATGTTTTAATATCAGATAACTAAATGCCTTTGATCTAGAACAAAATTGTTTGATGGGAACTAGGCAGCTAGTTATACTTCTGGATAATGCAAGTGTAAGAGTTCAGGCAAGCTGCTAACTAGTTTCAACTTTTGCTATACTAGTTATAAACTTAGCTTCTGACCTGATTCTGTTAGTATAATCCATGTTTTAATAGCAGACCTAAGCTAAATCGATTTTCATCTAGAATTGCATTTGTTTGATGGGAAGAGGCAGCTAGTTATACTTCTGGATATTGCAAGTGTAAGAGTTCAAGACATCTCATTTTTAGGCTTGAAACTTCTTACTTAATAGCCCAAGACATCATTAACATCAACAAATGTAGTTGTTCCAGTAATAAAGGAGGCATAAATGTACTTGATACCAGCTGCAACTTTTCCAAAACTGTCACAGAAAAGGTACTCGTGTTCAAAATACATTAACTCGAGTAATATTAAGTCAAATTGAGTGATTTCAGTTGGATTGGAAAGTATACTTTAAGATGATCACTTTTGTGCTTTGAATTGCAAAAGTCCGATCTCTATACAGGGAGGACGGCCCTTCTAAAGTCGGCCAATTTTCTGGGTCAGTTTTAATATTTTCAGAGACAACTTCCAGAATTTTTTGTGTAGTTATGTGTCTCTACAAAACAATATAACTTGTTGAATACTTGTTGTGCACCTTAGGCCAAGTAGCGATAATGGCCAGGTCGCGGATTATTGTCTAAGTTTAAACGTGTAAGTGGAGCACACAATTATAAGATATCTATTGCAAGATGCTGCCACAGATACGAGCTTGGTAACATTGTGTCAAGCAGGGAATAATCCATGAGCCTTGTCTCCCTTATTTACATGTTTAACCTCTGAAAATCAGCATTTATCTCTTTTGCAACTCAACTCTTTTCTTCCTTCCCTTATTTCAGTCAAAGGCATCTTATTGGCATTTTATTTCCTTTGCTGATCTTCAGGTTTGTTCTAACTAAGCACATGACAAGTTCTGTTTTAGGTTGTTATCTCATTCTTTTGCTCGGGTTGAAGATAAACAAAAGGAAGGAAGGAAGGAAGGAAGGAAGGAAGGAAGGAAGGAAGGAAGGAAGGAAGGAAGGAAGGAAGGAAGGAA
>JAANSK020288257.1:0-10620 GCA_011763485.2 Isoetes engelmannii | reverse complement strand
CAGATTCTTTGTTGTATATAAGATTCTTGGGTATTTCTGGTGTGTATTTGCCCTGTTCTTCGCGTAGGTTCATGACAATATGATTGACATGAAAATTTTTGGTTGTAATACCTTTGCTTATTTGAAGCGAGATAAATTGTCCAACAAATCGATATCGTGTATGTTTGTTAGCTATTCGGACGAAATCAAAGGTTATCGGTTGTTTCTTCCTTCCTTCAAAGAAAAAGGTGATCACTAGACGCAATATTCGCTTTAATGAACAACATTTTGATTTTGGAAAAGGCACAGACAAACAATGTTATGATTTGAGTCCTTCCTCTGATAGTGATGCTAACTCCGATGGTGATGAAGTTGACTCTGTGGATGCATACACAGGAGGATCCTCTGAGTGCGAAGTTGAATTTTCCTTAGATCTAGAGGATAGTGATGGTGAGTTAACTGATTTGGTGTCTAATCCTGATTCTGAAATTCAGCAGTCAGATGTGCTAAGGTGGTCCATTAGAACTAGGCAGCTTACTAGTCGCATGCAAGATTACCTTAATTTACAGGGTAAGAAGGCCTCTAGATATATCGCCTTTCACAGTACTATGTTACCTGATGGGCCTAAGACCTTTTTCCATGCCATACAAAGTACTAAAAAGGAAGAATGGCACACTGCCATGTGTGAAGAATTTCAGTCCTTGGTGGATAATAAAACTTGGAGTCTCACGGACCTGCAAAAGGAAGGAAAGTTGTAAACTCTAAATGGATTTATAAAGTCAAATATAATGAGCATAATGCAAAGCACGATTGGTTGCTATGGGATGTTCTCAAGTTCCCGGTGTGGATTACACTGAAACCTTTGCACTGGTTATGAGGCCGAACTCTGTACATACAGTGTTAACCGTAGCAGCAGTTTAAAATTTCGATTTGCAACAAATGGGTGTTAAGACGGCATTTTTACATGGTAAGTTGCAAGAAGAGGTTTATCTCCGACAAGTTCCTGGTTTTGTGCAACAGGGACAAGGAGGTAAAGTTCATAAGGTACACAAGGCAATTTACGGGCTCAATCAATCTCCTTAGCAATGGTACCATACCATTCATAAATTCTTCACAAAACAAGGTTTTACTCAAAGGCATGCAGACTAGAACATTTACTGTAAGAGGTACAATGGTTGTGTTATCAGTATTGTCTTGTATATAGACGACTTGATTTTGGCCAACAATAACTCTGATTTGATGAAAGATACTAAAGTTGCCTTAGCTCAAAGGGGGTTCACCATTTTTTTCCATATAACCCATGTGCATGCACGGGGAGGGGGTTTTTTTGACCCATTTACGTACATATATGTTCGGTAGGGAGTCCTTTTTTTTAGGGTTTTGGGCACCAGCCTAGGTAAAATTTATTCGGAAGGGTCAAAATTGGCTCCTCAAAAATCCGTATTGGGGGGTTTTTTGCTACCCCTTGCACGCACATGGCATATCCCCCCTACATATGAGTGCACCCCCTTTGCCTTAGTTGTCTGCTTTCATATGACAGATTTAGGTGCTTCACACTGTTTTCTTGGTATTCAAGTTCGTAGAGATCCTCTGACTAAGAACATTCTTATTCATCAGTCCAAGTTTATCCATAATCTCCAGCAAACTTGCAATATGCATGATGGCAAAGGAGTTGCTACACCCATTGTTTCATATGCATGCTACTGCAATTCCTCCTACTATAGATTCTCTTGGTGAACCTTCTTATCATAGCATTGTAGGGTCTCTGATGCATTTGATGGTGTGCACGTTTCCTAATATAACTCAACCACGATTACCCTCAGTCAGATTCTTGACAATCTTGCACTCGAGCATTGGATAGCTTTAAAAAGGTTGTTTCCATATCTTGATGCCAATGCCAAGCATTTGCAGATGCCGATTATGCAGGGGATTCAGTTGATTGAAAGTCTAGAACTGGCTTTTGTTTTCTTCTGCAAGGGAGAGCTATAGATTGGCGTAGCAGGAACAAAAGGTTACTGCTGCATTGTGCTGAATATATGGCGTTATGCAGTGCAACTAAGGAATGTATTTGGCTCAGGAGATTGCGTCAAAAAATTAATGTGCCACAAGCTAAGGCTACAATTATTCATAATGATAATTCTGTCGCAGTATCATTGACAAAGAATCTAACGAATTACTCGTAGGCAAAGCACATTGAGGTGCAATTCCAATTTCACACGAGAAAAGGTCACGGAAGGACATGTTGTTGTTCAGCATTTAAGGACTAATAAAATGCCTCCAGATGTTTTTACTAAAAGCTTTAGAAAAGAAGAAATTTCTCAAGTGCGTTACGAAACTTGGGATGGTGTAGATTTGAACATCATATTGATGCTGACAAATTGTAGTAGAACTGTAGACATGATTTATGAATGGTTACTTGTTAACCATTCATTCAGAGTTTAAGGGAGGCTTCAAAGATTTGAAGACTGTTGGAGTGATGCAGATCTTCATATTAGCTGAATTTCATTGTTGTTTGTAGTTTAAAATTTCATTGAAGTTCAGATAAACAGTCTTAGTTTAATTGTTGATTGAAACAGAAGTGAAGGGTTTATTTTGAGGGGGAGTGTTGATTATTATAGCTTTCATAAAAAAATAACCTTATGGTTCTAAAGATGGACAGATGGTATCAGATCCGCATATTAGGGCTAAAATTAACGGTGACTAAAGTTAGCAGCTCCTACATGTTAGGGACATCTATATCTATTCTATTCTCTATTGTTTCAATAAGATTTCCAAAATGTTTACCTCCGTCCTTTTGTAGTTGAGTCTGTCTGTTCTTTTCTTTGATTTGAATGATACATACTTATAAGACAATTTCCAACCATAACCTCCCATTTCATTCCAATTTGCAAGATGTGATCATGGACAATTTGCCCCTCTGATATCCATAAAAGCTCTGAACAAGTCCGAAGAGTGTTAATGAACGTAATCTTACTGGCCAAATGCCTGCGTTTTCCAATTTATGATATAGATTCAAAGCCCTCGCATACATCCCAAATCTGACGAATGCTGAGATCGTTATGTTCCAGGAAAATGACATTATGACAATGCAAACTAGAAGAACTAGTTCAGACTTCTTTATTTTACTTTTTCGGATATCTCTAACAATGTCCTCGTATTTATCAAAAGGGAAAAACTGTGAAATGCCCTCATGTTTTGCTTAAATTGTCCAAACGCCCCTCGTTTTTGGGATATTTTTATGGAAATAATTGCAACTTTTTTGCGATGATCCAAATGGAAATGTGTTCTTTAGACACATTATGAAGGAGAATGAGCTCTTTCTATGAAAGTTAAGATCACCGGAATCAGAGTTCAAAATTTTAAGTTATGGTCTTCTAAATCCCTCCCAAATTCTGACAAATTTTGTGTATATCAAAAATCACGTAACTTATGATTTTGGACTCCCATGCAGGTGATCTTTGGTTTGATGGAAAGGTCACATCCTCCTCTGCAATACGTCTGAAGAACACATTCTCGTTTGGGTCATTGCAGAAAAGTTATGGTCATTTCCATAAAAATACCCCAAAATTAGGGGCATTTGGACAATTTTAGCAAAACATACTATATTACAATTTTTCCCTTATCAAAATACCCCTACTTTTTGTTCTGTAGGTTTATTTTGCTTAGCAAGCCATTTAATTCTTTGATCACTTGTCTTCCAGCAGACCAGTAGCTGGACAAAATATTTTAAAGATGGGACTTCATTTGATGCACCACCTGCCTGTTATCTAGAGACATTTGCTCTGAAAGTGTGGGAGGTAAATGAATTAAGAAGGAATGGCAATCTAAAAAGATAAGGTTTGATCATTTACAAGCGAAAGCATGGAACGAAACAGGATTAGATGAAATCCAGAACTTATGTTGGACCTTGTGAAGCCTTCAAATAATGCTATACTTCGATTGTGTTCTGTTATATTTAGTTGAGGCATCATTCAAATGGTTTGATGTATCCTTTATTATATTTCTCACACTCATCATAACATAGTCCTTTGAATGGTAATATTCCTTCATCATATTGCTAGACTTGACACATTGCCCAGTATCCTTGTAAATCCTTGCAAAAGATTCCCATTCCTCATCGACAGCTACACTGTTAGAACCTGCACCTTCATTGGCAACAGTTACACCAGTAGCATAGATGCTTGACATGAGCACATAGCCACCAGAAGAAGTAGGGTCCAAACGCGTAAGTTCAACAAAACAATGCTGTCCCAGCTTCATATCATTGTACTTTCTACAAGCACACAGCAAGGTTGTCCAACCAACAATGTTATGAGCACATGTAGTCTGTAGTAAATCTATTGCCTCATTTAAATACCCTGCATGGCCAAGCAGATCAGCCATGCAAGTGAAATGGGAAATATCTGGCAGAATGCCATAGTCTGCACTCATAGAATTGAAGTACCAACGACCTTCCTCGATGAAGCCTGCATGGGTACATGCATACAGCATGCTTGAAAAGGCTAGAGCATCTGGTTTGAGACCTTCACGTTGCATGCCTTTAAAGCACTGGCTAGCCAAATCTGCACTGCCATTCCGCGCATATCCTGCAATCATTGAACCCCATGACACCATATTCTGATTAGGCAATTCTTCAAACATTCGATTTGCCTCCTCCATGTTGCCGCATTTTGCATAGGCATTGACAAGAGAATTCCCCATAGAATCATCATACACATATGCACTTTTTATGAGCTGCTCGTGTATAACCCTTACCTGTTGGATGGCACCTATATTACCACATGCTTTTAACACGATTGACAAGATTATTTCATCTGGCTTTACACCCTCATGTTGCATATCCTCGTAGACATGAAAAGCATAAAGATTTTGTCCATGATGGGCATATCCTGCCATGATTACACCCCATAACATAATGTTTTCGTTTGGCACGATGTCGAACACTTTGCTTGCCTCCTCCATGCTCATCAATTTCACATACATGTCTATAAGAGCTGTTTGAACAATCACATCTGACAGAAGTCCGCTTGCTATGATTTGAGTGTGTATAATTCTGCCCTCCTCTATAGATTCATTACTGCAACATCCCTTGAGGAGGTTAAAAAATGTGGCATTGTTTGCTGTTATACCGTCTTTGCCCATATTTTCAGAAAGTTCCCAGGCACAGCAGCAAATTCCATGTTGTACATACCCTGCAATCAGTGCATTCCACAAAAGCAAACAACGATATCCTACACTACTAAAGACAAAATGTGCCTCCTCCATGCTGCAACCTTTGGCGTACATTTCGACAAGGGAACTGGACGTGACATCTGACATAAGTCCAGCTTCTATGATGTACTCATGTATAGCTCTGCCCTGCTCTAGAGAGCATACCTTGAGAATGGTAGACAAAATGAACCCATTAGGATTTATGCCATCATGTTGCATCCTCTCATACATTTCTAAGGCATGTTGATCTTCTCCAGATTGAACATATCCTGAAAGCATTGCACCCCATAATAGTACATCTCCATGAGAAAATTTTTGAAACATTTTTCGTGCCTCTACCAGACACCTAGATTTTACATACATGTCAAGAATGCTATTCCCAAGAATAATGGTCAATTCTTGACCACAGTCAATGATCTCTGCGTGAATCAGCCTACCTTGTTCAAGAGCCCCTATGATGCCACATGCTTTCAGACTGCTTGAAAAAATTTCTTCACTTGGCTTTATGGAGTTTCCACGCATCTCATTAAAGAAAAACAAGGCCAGAGATCCTTCTCCATGTTGAGCATATCCTGTAATCATTGCACCCCATAACATGACATCTTTAATCAAACATTCATCAAAGACTTTACGTGCCTCTTCCAAACTCCCACAATTTGCATACATGTGAACTAGATTATTTGTGATTACAAGGTCTAACAATGTGCTATTGATAAGTTGCTCATGCAGCAACCTTCCTTGTTCTATTACCCTTGAGTTGGCACATGCTACAAGTAGACTTGACAATATACTTCTATCTGCCTTTATGTTCTTCTGCACCATTCTTTCATAAAGATCTATCACGGCAGAACCCTTATACTTGGCATATGCTGCAATCATTACACCCCAAGCATCAGCATTTTGGTCTTGCAAACTCTCAAATAGTTTGCTTGCCTCTTCCATTCTTTCCCATTTGGCATACATAGCAACAAGAATGCTGGCAAGAACAACATCATTTGTTAGTCCTTGTTTGACAATCTGACTATGAAGAAGCTTACCCTGCTCTATAGCTCCTAAACTACCGCATGCTTTCAGGGCGCTCATGAATGTAACCTTGTTGGGAGTTAATCCCTCTAGTCGCATGCTGTCTAACTGTTGCAGAGCAAGATAGTCAAATCCATGTTGAACGTAGCCAGAAATAATTGCATTCCATGAGACTATGTTCCTAATTGGCAATGTCCTAAAGACAATTTCTGCTTCCTGCAACCCCCCACACTTGGAATACATATCTACAAGTGTGCTTCCAATGAACACATCAAATGTGAATTGCCTTTTAATAATCTCACAATGGAGGAGCTTGCCCTCTTCCATGTTTTTTGATATGCCACACGCTTTTAAGACACTGAGAAACATGGCTTTATCTGGCTTCATGTCTATCTGTTGCGTTTGTTTGAAATACTCTAAAGACAAAGGGCCTGCTCCATGCTGTGCACATCCTGCAATTAAGGCACTCCAAGAAACCAGATTTTGTTCTGGCAAATTCTCAAACGCATCAATAGCCAGCAGGAGGCACCCACATTTGGCATACATGTTAACCAGAGCACTACCAATTAAAACGTCTACTAGTAATTGACTTTCAATAATCCAATTATGCATGAGCACTCCATACGCAACTGAAGACAACACTGTGCAAGCTTTAAGGACAGCAAGGAAAACGTGCTTGTCAAAGCCTATACCTGATAAATGCATTTTGGGGTATAACTCCAGAGCAGTTTCTGCTTGGCCAAGCTTAGCATTTGCTGAAGTAACTGCACTCCATGTATATACATCCGGCAGCTGAAGTCTTTCAAATACTTGGTTTGCCTCCTCTAAGCTTCCAAAGCAGGCAAAGGAGCGTATAAGATGAGATGCTAGAAAGTTATTCGTCTCAAGACCACTGTGAATGATGAGAAAATGGACTGCTCTAAGATCCCTTAGACTAGTGCATTTTCTCAGAAGGGAATACGCAGAGGTCATGTACGCAGAATGACGAAGACTACATAGTATACTGGTAAGTCATAGGAGCAAGTCAGTAGTATTTTCTTCATGCTTTGCTCGTTTGTGTGGTGAGGGAGGAATATTCCCATAAATAATTGTTGCTGGCCAATAAAATGGGTGCGGATATTCTTAGAATATTCGAAAGCAATACCACACATATTTCTTTCTTTCTTAGGTATATCTGTCTTGAAAATAAGGTAATGGTCCCATTTGCTTTTTCAGCACGAAAAGATATGATTGAAAAGGTAATATATTCTATTCTCTTAATTTCCCCTTTCATTTCCATAATTTTGAGATTCTGGTGTAGGACTGAAGATAGTCTTACCTTGGTTTTGTGATCTCGGAGGTGGAAATACCGGCCTCCAATATCCCTAGCCATTCTCAACGGAGTCCATTGAGGCCCCCTGTTCCACCGTATTGACACATGTCAGTGGGCCTGCTTAAATCCAGGTCGTTCGCATTTTCGCCGCATCCAGGCCGTCAGTGGTAATCCCGGCCTCCGGTATGACCAAAAAAAGTACGGGCTGATCCCGACCTCCGGAATCACCAACATGTGATCCTAGAGGAGGGGATCACTATGCCCTGGCTGATAACGGCTCCGTTATCGCCCTCTCGAGATACCGTCCTCTGGGATCCCCACGTCTGGCATTAGGGATACCGACCCCCCTCTAGAAAAACCCCCTCCCATAAGGTCTCATATCTCATAAATGTTGAAGCCCTTCCAGACCTATACATGAATTTTTGTCAATGATAAATATACCCCTCCCATATAAGTACTTGTTTTCTATGTACAACTATAAAGACGTAGGGTGCAAGATCCCTCTGACATTTGGACGATCACATAGCCCCTCCCATACTTGGTATGTGTAAATAAAAGAAAAACCATATTCAATGTATGAGTATATCTATGTTTTGATACTAAAAAAACCCCCTAAGAGTCACTCACTAGTCATATATCATATATCGCTTGCCACTATGAATACCCCCTTGTGACGGGGGCATTGTTGCATTTTGGTCTATAATCCTTCCAATTAGTAGGCATTAAGATCAAAGCATAATTGTTCAGGACCATATTTTTATCGACCTAAAATGTAGCATTTTACAGAAGCAGCCCTATGGACTCAAAATGAACTAGGTGTTTGCTTGCAGTCTTTCAGATGCACGAGCTATTATTTTGAGGTTAAGGACCATTCTGCTGGGCTGAATTGTGGTAGATGGTATTGTATCTTCAGCTTCATCAAAACTATGCGAGCCTATCGCGGTCGCCTTCTTCCTGATCGTGCTCAAGTTGGCATGATTTAAAACTTCTTGAAGAGCTATACTGAGTTGCTCATTAAAACTTGTCACAGAAAAGGTGTTCATGCCATGGCTGGTACCGTAAGTTGTAATTTTCCTTATGGACATTTCAAGGTCTTCCTTTCTGGTATATATGGGTATTTGTGATTTTTGAAATGGTATTGTCTTCATATTCTCTATTCTCTAATTTGGATGTTATATCATTTATTGCTAACTTGGTTTTGATGGTGCAGGTCTCAAGCATGATATAGTGATTTTTAAAATGGTATGGTCTCAAGCAATCATGACAAGGCACAAACAACATCAATTCCCCGGCATGCCTCGCCTCTTTGTTGGACCATATCTGGATAAATGTGGAACGTATATTGTTCAACATTGGCGTTTGTTATTAGATCGGCCATGAACAAGTCTACATGACGCTCGGCCAAAGATCACATAAGTTTTAACTTATGCAAGTGTAACACATGTCCAATATGTGTTCGACACAATTACGAATACATAAAAAGTGATCATATGTGAATAACGAAATACATGTACATGATCATGTGTAAGAGTTGTTTCATACATCTTAAAGGAAACCTATGCCACTATGAACCAAACCATCACTAACTTCTCAGTGGACAAAGAATGCAACCTTTTGATGCATCAATGTCCTATTTCACTTGTTTCATTTGACATGGTAGCATTAGATTTATACGTTGAAAATGTATTCTATTTTATATTCAATTTTTCTTTCCCTAATCTTCAATCCCCAAAATCACCATTCAGCATTTGCCTCAAACCTGCTTTCCTGCTAGTTTTCTTTTTTTTAAGGACGGCGAACTCTATTGAAAAATTCCAAAGAAAGGTAGGCAATGTTTTATCAGTTTTACGAAACATAGCCACAAGAAATGCAACTGATACCTAGATTTTAGAAAATGGAAACGATAACGGAACATGAAAATGAATAATAGAGGAATATCTTCTAAGAGCACTTTAACATTTTAGGGTGTTCAGAACCTTAAAAAAAATTGAAAAACATCAAAGAAGAAAGAAAAAAAGCCACAATTTTAAAAGATGTAGATGCATATCATAATATTTATAAAATTACTGTGATGTTGTGTGGCATGGCACCTGGGAGGACTTTCCGGTGTGGACAGGTGGGGTCTCGCGACCGGCGGAGCCGGGAGCGGGTAACCTGTCCCACCGGAAAGTTCGACCAGTTGCCATGCCCACTCAACATGGAAACTGGCTCGAAAAATTTTTCCCCTGTTTTTTTTGTTGATTGTTGCTTCGCCCCTGCTCTGATCTTTGCTTTGCCACTACACTGATCTTTGCTTTGCCCCTGCTCAAGATGGCTTCTTGTTTCTTGCTCCATAACCTTCGAATCTGGTGTTTGATTCATAAAATCTACCGATTCAACAGTTTTTTCCCCTTTTCAAAGCCCTGCTGTAGAAGCAATTAATGGACAATGTCGTATTGCATCCACATTTAACAGAAGCCCCATATCTGATAGCTTATACCCATTGTCACAAAGCTGCCAAGGTAGAAAAAATGTCTCACCAGCGAACAGATTCATCAACAGACCTGGGCCCAAAAGCTTCAATAAGATCTGGGTGGGAAAAAGCGGGACCAGCCTAGATGGAGATGCCGGAGTTGCTGGGCAGGTTGGATCGCAGGAAAAAAAGGGATCAACCTGTCGATTTGAAGATGGTTTTTGCAGGGAACTCTACTGCCAAGGCGCAGAGTAGAAATAAAGAAAAAGAAGAAGACCTCCGACAAAGCACCGACATCCCAAGCTGCCATTTCTGCTCAGAACAAAACTTTAGACAAAAAAAAAAAAAAAAAACAACAACAACAACAGATCAACAGGATCGATCTGGCCGAACAAAAGCACAACGAGAGAAAGGAATAGAGATTTAGAGTCTAATGCAACTTTAGGGAATCTAAAGGACTCTTAAGGGCATCTAGAAGAATCTTCATAAAATCTTAAGGAATCTAGGCGAATCTTAAAATAAACTAGAGGAATCAAAGAATATTGGGGATTTCAACAAATCTTACAAACATCTTGAAGAACCTAGAGGAATCTAAAAACAACAAGAAAAGCGCATTTGGACCCGGACACCTAGTCCTCTCCAC
>JAANSK020288246.1:0-10621 GCA_011763485.2 Isoetes engelmannii | reverse complement strand
TTTGACTAATTTTGTGCAGAATACATGAACGATAGCAAATTGTCTGAGAAGGTGGATGTGTACAGTTTTGGGATGGTACTAATGGTGTTGCTGAGTGGTTTAAGTGCACATGATTTGATGGTAAATTCTGATTGGCCACAAGAAGAATATAACGATGATCAACTGATAGAGATGGTGGATAGGAGATTAGAAGGGACATTTAGAAAAGAAGAGGTATTGGCAATGGCTCGCACTGCTGTTCTTTGCATGCAAAAGGATCCAGAGGCGAGGCCATCAATGAGGAATGTGTGGCTTGTGCTAAGGGATCTCCACTGTTGGGAGCAATATGCACCTACTCAATCTAAGAACATGCAGTCAGATGGAGTTGACCTCCTCCATGTTTTTGCTGAGTAAATTGTATAGAAACTAAGCCTGGCATTCTGCCAGAGGTTTTGTGCGTTTGTTTCCTTGTCAACTCAGAAAATATTATAATCTTCATTGTTATACAAAAGCAACGGACCAGGGAAGTGAATTTGCATGATATGTTGGGTTGGGAATCAAATCTTTCATAAACTCTAGACCAAGTCACGATCTGTCCATTGGTCAATTGTGGATTGACGAAAACTCTGGACAATCTTAAACAAAGTTATGGCATATGCAGGGGATTATTCAACCGTGTTAAAGGACACCCCTGTAGGTTTCTTACATAAAACAAAGCAACTGTTGATTCAAACATTAGGAAAAAAATAAAGAGAACTTGCCTGAAATCAACTCCGTCTTCTGCAAATTTATAATACGGGCAGAAGTATCTTGTCTGGAAATCTGCTTTGTGTAATGAATCATCACGTACCTACCTCTTAGAGTGCTGTGGTAACATCCTTTTGAAATAAGAGCTTGTTTAGCATGATAGTATAAGTATTGATATTGATGACGTCCATTTAACTCAAGTCAAGACCAATGACTTATCTCAAGACTTGAACCGTTAAGACCATTGTCCTTATAAAATAAAAAATGATAGTCTTACTTTATGTCAAATAAAGTTTTGGGAAGCATAAAAAGCTAACTTTTTATCCCATTTGGATAAAATGGCCCTTGTAGTTCAGAAACGCAGCTGCATCTTAGATAAAGAACATACCAGAACTTTTGAGGTGGTTGGAATAGAGCAATTCTAATTGAAGATTGTACGTGCTTTGAAACTGCTGGCTATTGAAATAAAAGCTACAACTATCTAATTCTTAATATGTATTGTTAGAATTTACATTGGAAAGAAAACTACATCAATCTAGTTCTTGCTCTTCTTTCAGCACACGCAAAAAAAGCGGGCCCCTGATCCCCTGATACATCAAAAACATACCTGCTTGATAGCATATTCAAAGCTTCAGCTAAAAAGCAAAAAACATAAAAGCCAGGGAAATGCAACAAGAGCCAAATTTAACCGCCCTAATTTCCTCTCCGAGAACAAAATCACATGCTCCTATCTCACAAATAAAAGATTTCATGGTCTAAAGGGGGCTTCCTATGGAATCGATACCTGCATGTTTTCTGGAGGTCTGACTTCTGGAGGCCAGTTCCTATGATCGCTCAGGTTTGTGGGGCTCGGGTCTGGGACCTCAAGAAAAAGTAATGCATCACGATTACTTTGTGCTCAGGTCCCTGATTTTGATCAATCGCTTTTAGACTTTGTTCTTGTGCATCAATCGGCTGAGATCTTACAAGAAAAAACCTTTGAGGTCTCTGATTCACGGGAACGCAATAATCTTCCTACAGACCTTGAGGTCCAGAAAGCTTGACGTCTTCCGTTCATGGGCAGCCCCCATCTGATGTGACCTACAAGAGGTCTTCCGTTCATGGGCAGACAATTTGGGCGCTTGATAAGGACTATACTGTATGGTCTGTATGGTTGATAGAATATGCTGCTAGGGTTGATAGAATTGGTAGGGGGTAATGTGCCCGTGTAGGCCATTACGCGGGATGCGGGCCTAGCTCGCCCTGTGTAGGCCATTATGCGGGATAAGGGCTTGGCGAGCCCGGACCGCCCGATTTTTACGATAGAATATATTGCTAGGGCAGAACCAGAATAAGCTGCTATATGATGTTTAATGTGCCAATTTCAAGGCAAAGCCCGCAACATTATGTGAGCAAGGGGCAACGCTTGCACTTTGCATGAAGAACCTCGTTAGTAAGGACTCAGTCTGTCTTATGCCTAATCCCAAAAGACCCATCAAACGTCCTTTAGTTGTTGAGTAGGCCGAGTATGCTCCCCTCGCGTCTTTGACTGAAGCACGTCGCTAGAAAAATGGAAAGCTTTGGGTTTGAAGGGTGGTTAATGAATGCTGCCTCAAGCTAGCTCCTTCATATCGTTAAGTACTTGGCTTTTCCACAAGCTAGCAAATTACATAGTATGAAGAAGTTAAAGTGGGTGCTAATAGATCTACATTTGAGGTACAAAAATACATGTTTTTTTCTGGTTAAGAAAGGTGGTTTTAGGCCTTGTTTTGGCTGATGAAATAGCTTGTGTTTCTTGTTTGATGTACTAAAATGGAATTTCTCTGTCTGGGTATAATTTGAGGGAGTTTAGAGTTAGGAAATGGAAGGCAGAACATGTTATAATCCCTCTTGTGGAAGAAGAAATAGAACACCTAATAGAAGCAAGTGGATCGCAATTTGAGAAATGTAGAACATTGCTCTGCACATGCTTTCCAACTTGAGGGCTACAGAACATTAATCTGCAAGGACTTTATTGACGAGAAATATGCCATATCAATGGAACTTTAGCTTTGGTACATATTTATTTTGTATAAAGTGCACATCTTTTGCTTTCCTTAAGGCGATTAAGTGTCCCAGCATTAGACAGTGCCTCATTTTTGCAATGGTTTGGACAACATTTTTTTTTAGAGCCATTTTTTTTTTTTGCTTTTTTTTTTTGGAAATTATTTGTTATATGACATTAGGGCTCCAGAGCGGTCATGTACATTTCGTATTTCGAAAATAGGGACTCCCTATTTGTATAGATTTTTATGTTTAGCTTGGGCAATTGGTAAATGATATGTGGCAGCAAAACCCTCATCTTTTTTCTTTATGTTTCTGTGTATCTTCTACTCTAGGTTGCAGGCATATTTGTAGCAAGTGGAATTGCCACATCCAGTAGGGCTTTCAACCCAAATCGGCTCTTACCTGGTTATGATCTAGCCCTAGCTCTGGTGATTTAGCCTTCCGGAATTTGAATGCAAGCGACGTGATGTGGCTCTATCCAGAATTGCAGATGGAGGCAAACAATCACGCATAGGGGAGGGTGCCCTTCCTCCACCCACTCCCCTTCAATGGCCCACTTTGTGCCCTTCAATAGCCCACTTTGTGCCCTTCAATCGCCCACCTTTTACCCTTTAATAGCCCACTTTTGCCCTTCAATAGCTCACCTTAAAAATTATTAAAATTGATAAAACGCATGGTCTATTGTTGGGCACATGTGGGCTAGTGAAGGTCAAGTGTGAGTATTTGGTGGTCTATTGGAGGGCTTTTAGTGGTCCATTGAAGGGCATTTGGTGGTCTATTGGGGTCAAAAAGCCCACTCAACTTAAAATCTTTGTAGCAAGCTTCCAATTTGTCGAAACTATTTGTATCTAGTATCAAACGAAAGCTAAAGACCTAAATTTCATTGCAGTATATTAAAAAGAGGAGTTAAAAAAAATTTAATCCATCGTAATATAATTTTTTTCCTTAAGTGGGCGCTTCATGGGCACCCTCCCCTACATTTGCTTATTGCAAAGGGTTTTTACTCGCATCCAGTTGCGCCATATGCATTTTTCATCCATTATGTGCTACATCACCAGTTTGCAGATTCAAGGTGGTTTATGGTAGGATCTGCTTTTGGTATTCATGGAATCCATTTATGTTGCGAGAAAACACGTAGCTTGCATGATGATGTAGTATGAAGGATGAAAACTCTATGAGGCATAACAAATAGTGATGGAGCAACGCAACTCCATCATCTGGCGCATCACCACTTTGCATATTCAAGCAACACAATGCTTTTAAGGAAAGCATAACTTAAGGCTGGAGAAAAAAAAATCGATTTAAGAAGCCTATGCTATTGATACATCCAATTATATGGTTGTTGATGGTAGGCTTTTCTTTTTGTATTTATAAAACCCAATTTAGATTGTGCAGAGCACAAAACAATTCAATTTAGGTTCCTAATTAAAATTGAGTTGGCTTTTATGGTCCACCGAGTCCAGGTGGCCTATGGGACCCATAACATTTCCTCCATGCAAAAAAAGTCCTTGCACAAGATAAAATTGCTATCATGTGCCTATTCAAGAACATGTAATGTGTTCCCTTCACGCAATTGTTGTTAGCAAAGGTTGGCAGAATCTTTCACAAGACAACTTCAAACACGGCTGAGAGCAAAGCTTTACTTGCAGGTTTACAAGAAGCCAACAAACACATTAGAATCATTAATATTGTAATTTTTGGGGATTCCCAACTTGTTTACAGGCTGATCTTGGGAGATACCATATGATTGCCCTAAGAGATGAAGCCTTAGAAGAGTTGGCAAGCTCCAAAACATGGGAGTTACAATATGTGCCAAGAGATCTCAATGCTGAAGCTGACAATATATGCAAAAGTGTTTTTTTTTAGCACTTGGCTTAAGGTGCTATTAAGGAAGAGAATCTTGAAGAGCAGGACCTGCAGCAACCTTGGTAAATGTTGCTTGTGTTTTTCAAGTTCTTCGCTTTCAAATTTCATGCTTTCTTTTCTCTCTTTAGTTTGTTAAAAATTCAACTTCATATGCTGGGGACCCCATTCACATATGCAGTTCTGATATCACATTTGGTTTCAAGGTCATATGGTAAATTTTGAACTTTTAGAGCCTAGTTGCACTTGACAGGAACCAACACAACCAACAATCATGCTAAAACAGGGACAGAAATAAGAAAGTAACTAATGACCTTAACTCTAATGCTAAGACTAGATAGATTCTAATGACCTTAACTCAAACTTCCAATAGTCCTTTATGCACATCGGCCTTTAAACTTGAACAGGATTCTTCATAGTGCTCATAGCTATTGTCCAAACCATGATCCCAACAAATTAAGAGGTTAGAAAAGCTCTAAATGCCTAACCATAATGTATCTCTATGAACCACGTCAATCATAAGTCCATATCCATCCGTGAGAAACCTGCAAAACAAGAGAAATAACACCTAGTACGAGGACCGCATTCTTGGCACAAGGACCACCATATCCTTGGCACGAGAGTCACCACTCAAAGCACGAGGGCCACCACTTTAGGACATTACTTAGCACGAGGGCCACCTCTTTACACAAAGACCTTTCCACAAGAACCTACCAAATCGACACATGGTCCATCATAGTAAGAGTGCGAAACACAGCATTCTAAGTCACGGGGGCCATTTGTTAGTCCTTTAGACATACATGATGCTTCGGTATACAAGATTGAATGAAGGGAGCAAATAGCACACTGACCCAAAAACTCTTAGCATTAAACGCCGCCACTTCTCAGGACGAGGGCCACCAAAACACAAGGTTAGACCTAAAATGTGTGAAGATGAAAAACCTAAAACAATGCGCAATAAAGGTGAGAGGGTGGGTGGGACCAATGACCAAAGGGGAGAGGCTATTAGATGGTTGATAAGGACAAACTAAGACAAAAGGGCTATAAATACTATGGAGGATCTTTCAACTAGCCTTAAGAAGCGCATTTATCTTGAAATGCAGATAAATCAAACTTCCTTGGATATAAAATGTCATGCATGTATATTTTATATCATGCATGAATGCAGCTTGTACAATGGGGATTGGTGGATATTCTTGTATTATCAGAACTCTTTCTATAACAGGCTTGCCTAACCTCCACTACGACTATTGCAGCCTATACACATTTCATGCCACAACAAATATTTTTGACATGGGCCCTCACACAAGTCGGATTCAGGCCCCGACACTTTACGATTGATCATACAGTATGGTGTATAGTCACAACTCCAGTTGGTTGCTACCTGGTGGCGTGACATGGGCCCTCACACAAGCAAGATTCAGGCTCCGACACTTTACCATTAATCGTACTTTTACATTGTGGACCTTAATTGAAGACAACAAGAATCACCGGCAGTGACCAATTCCAGTTGAATGTTGCTAGTGGCGTGACATGGGCCCTCACACAAGCAGGATTCAGGCCCCGACACTTTACCATTGATCATACAGTGTGGTGTGTGGTCACAATCCAATTGGATGCTACTTAGTGGCGTGACATGGGCCCTCACATAAGTAGGATTCAGGTCCCAACACTTTACCTTTAATCATACTTTTACACTGCGGACCTTGATTGAGGATAACAAGAATCACCGGCATGGCCTGTATTGCTGCTTTGTTGATTTTGTGAAGGCTTTAGACATTTTGTCTCGGGAAAGACTGTGGGAGAGATTGTGCCTCGAAATTAAGCCTTTGTCTTGATTGCCCACATTATCCAATCATATACTTGCCACATGGCAGTGTAGGTTCAACAGTTGCAAACCATGCTAATGTATAGGGTATGTGCAACTTATTGGGTACTCTTAGGAATATATTACGTCACCAACATAATATACTAGTACCTTATCTTGTATTATGCTATCAAGCATATTTTTTAGGGAAAGTTACTAAAATACCCTTGAAGTTTACAAAAATTACCAAATTGCCCCTCAACTGAGGGGCATTTTGGTAAAAATTACAATGACTTGTTTGCGACGATCTAAATGCAAATGTACCCTTTATATGGATTGTAGAAAAAAATGATATCCTTCCAACAAGTATGCGGTCACCTGATTTGAAGATTGCAATCTCAAGTTATGACCATTCTTGTGTTTAGAATTTGCATGCGTTTAAAACTGCTATCAATTCCACTTTGGGTGATCTTATGCTCGTTGGGAAGACCTCATCATTGTCTACAATTCGTTTGAAGATTGCATTTGCATTTAGATCATCATAAAAAGGTTATTGCCATTTTTCCCAAAATGCCAAACATTGAGGGCAATTTGGTAATTATTACAAAGTTTACGGGTATTTTAGTAAGTTTCCCTATTTTTTATTTATTGAAGGCTATATTCCTATTGAAAGTAAGGGTATACATAGGGTACATATGGGTACATATGAGTACAAAAATGACTTTTTTTACATGGGAAGTTCTAACCCACAAACATACTATCTGTGGAGAAAATATACCTAGACAGTTGCCAAAGATATATGGACATATGTTTTAATGCTTTCGCAAAGGGAAGTTTATGAGCTGGGTATAAGCATGCTACACCCTTGCTTATCCTAATGCTTTTCCTTTCCTTAAAGCCCTGCTCGATGCATGGGACACCGTACGCACTCTTTTCACTTCCATCCTATGGCAATGAGTTTTACTGGAGCTAGCTGTTGGTGGATTCCTTTGGGTGATAACCAAACAGATGTGCCTCTAGTATCATCAATTCATCCCTTGACACAACGACGCTGGAGACTAGCATGTGTGCTTACAATTTCTGCATGGTATAATGAGACACGATTGATGATATAGGAAGAATTCCGGACCAAGTTCCTCCTTTTGAGATGGGATCATGTAATTTGGCAGGTTCCATACTTTCTCCTATACCACAGGTAGTAGCATGCCATCTTTGGGTGATTCATGAGAATGTTAAGGTCTATGTATAAGATCCTTCTTGTTGCTGAGGTGTTGCCTCCCTCTCAAACGTGGCCTTTGGTGGTACTAGTGAATCAACAGAAAGCAGTTTGGAAATGGGTTTGGGATAAGTTACTCCATCCCAAGTTGTATGTTTTGTGGTGGCAGATCATCCACAGATGTGTGCAGGTCAATGTTCTGGTCCACAGCTTTCGTCCTCAAGTGTCTACAACATGCCCATTATGTGCCCAGAGGACTGAGACGATTGAGCACTATTTCTTTTTATGTCAGCACGCTAGACCGGTTTGGTTGTGGCTTCAAAGTCTCTTCAATTGCAATTTGAACAGTCAGCATGTGTTATTGGCAGTGTACCCAAGTTCCTGGAATAGTCTGGCAAAGAGGGCATTTCATCTGGCTTCAGCATGGATCATTTGGTCAATTTGGAAAAGAAGAAATCTCTTCATCTTCAAGGGCATTAGAACCCCTGAGGCTCAAGTGCTTGTTGAAGCTAGGCAACGCATTGTCAAAGCCTATATATCTTCATCAGTTAAGGATGAAGTGAAGACTCGTATTTGGATCCACTATCTTCAGATCAACACTTCTGTATAGCTCTTTTGAGTACTGTTTGTTACAAGTTAGCGGGTGGTTTTGCTCTGGTGGACAATTTCTCCACTGGATTTTCAGTCCCCCATCTATGTTTGTACTTTCTTTTTATTAATAGAGTTTCACGTCCTTCAAAAAAAAAAAATAAGCATGCTACACCCTACCACTTTTGGAACCTGCCAAAGTACCTACACTAAGCACTTCTGGATTAGGTACTGCTTCCTTGTTCTTTTCATCAAAACTAACTCGAAAGTTCAAAATGAAAGTCCAAATCATGTTAATGTTCAAGACCAAGATGAAGACAATACCATTAGAGGTTAAAATGCATGCATCTAATTTAACTCTTATTAGTTATTGAGACATTAAACAAGTACCCAGTACCCAGTGTTAGGTACTTTTTTAGGTAGTTTTATGGTCCCTTATTGGTACTTTTTGTGGTAGGATGTAGCATGCTTATGCCCAGCTGAATTTCTCTTGCTTTTCTAGAGCCAATAAAGCAGGAGAGTTTCGCCTGTGATGTTGATCAAAAAGGATTTGTCGCGGGCTGTTATGTGTCAGACCAGAGAGGATCTATGCATTTAGAGTTTTGCACCTGGTTCTTGCTCCTTCGGTGTTTGAACATTTTTTCATCGATGGCTTGGAGATCAAGTAAGGTACATATGTTTGTTCAACTTGTCCCTTGTTCATGTAAGTGCTTGCCATAAGGATATTTGTTGTAGGACTTTATTTATCCAGAATATGCAGAGACACACTTCATATGCTATGTAGATTTCATATCTGCTTTTGATACCATACGTTAGGAGCTTCTTTAGCGAAGATTATAAGTGCTTGGGGTTCCACAAGATCTTTAAAACATAGTTTATGGGCGCTATGAAAGGGTATTTGCTAAGTTTCTAACATTAGGTACCCAAATCAATATCAACATTGGAGTGCGTCAGGGTTGTCCTCTATCTCCTACACTCTTTGGCTTATACATTATCAATTGGAAGCATGGCTTGATAATTATGGTGGCAAAGAACCACATTTGGCACACTATATCATCAAGCAATCTATGCATGTTGATGATGTTTCGCTTATCTATCTATCTATCTATCTATCTATCTATCTATCTATCTATCTATCTATCTCACATATAGCTGCTAGTATGTAATAACATTTACATGCTCTGCACACTTTTAGTGAGAGCACATGCCTGCACGTTGATCTCCAAAAGAGCAAGCTCTTAGTAGTTCAGTCTTCTCAGCATATTGTTCCAACTTTACGCTATGATAGCCCGAAGTTGAAGTTATCCATAGCTACAATGTCTTGGTGTAAAATTCTATAAGAACACACTTTGAGAATAGTATATCACCAAGCTTGTGACTGCTTGGAGAGTGCTCTATGCAATGTAAAATAATGTTTTCGTGCAGAGATTTATGATTGGCCACGGAAAGCTTAGTTTAGGCTTTTGGTAGAGCATGTCTTACTATATGGTTCTAAAGTGTGGGGCCTGCCATTAGTGCCAGTGCTTGGGAGAGATTGGAACGGGTGCAAAATCCTTTCCCACTTACAGCATAGGAGTGAAAACCATGATGCCATGGAATTTAATATGAATGTAATAATGAGCATTTCCGAAACCATAAACCACACTCCTAAAAAATTAAATAGGTTCTATAAAAAAAACATAGATTTAATAGAAAAATAATCACATTAACTCGCTGCTTGTCTTAGTCAAAGCATTATTATTAGGACATTGAGTTATTTTGGTAGAGGTTCAAGTCCCCGTATTCTAGATTTCAAAACCTTAGGCCAACCCATATTTGATATTTGAAATGATAGGCCACCCCAATCATAATTGACTATTCGAAACGAGAGGCACCCAGAGGCCCCAACATACGATCTGTGACTTAGGATCGACGGATCAAACAACAGAGGTAGTTTAGAGTCCACGATATAAATAAGGTGCAATAGGAAGAATGCATAGTGTTTGCAAGTTCTGATCCCAAGCTTTTGGAACATTGTCTAGATGGTCGTTTTTCCAAATGCATATGCCTTAGCCCAAGTTAAAACTAGCCCTTATCATGCACATATAAATCCCACTTTGATATAAGAACCGCAAGTTTGTTTTGCTTGCTTCTTTATTGAGGAGAAGGTATGTAAATATTGCATCAATTCGTACAGGGTTCCACAAGCTACAGATTGAAACATGCATATGGGAGCAGCCGCAATTATCGCGGGAGGTAACATTATGTGCATGTTGTCAGTTAGAGATTATTGAGGATGAAAACCATACAGTTTTGAGGGGTCCTATTTTTTAGATTTTTTTTTTTTTTTTTTTTTTTTTTGAAGGAACGAGAGATTTTTTCATTAATTAAGGAAAACCATACAAGTAAGTTGAGAA
>JAANSK020288235.1:0-10621 GCA_011763485.2 Isoetes engelmannii | reverse complement strand
ATGCACAAAGGTCACATCTTGCCATGATATTTATGGGCTACAGATGCTCTCAACTCTTCGTTATTGTAGCATGAAATTATGTGCTAGAGCTTGCTAAAGAGACTCCATCATCTATCTGTCATAAAGAGTGTATAAGCTCCAAGAATCCATCGAATTTTCAAATGCTGTTTCAAGCAAACGCCTATGCCAACAGAATTGCTTATGCTATATAGATAGAAAAAACCTATGGCTGTGGTGACTGTGGTGTTTGGCGGAGCTGATGTTCCAGTGTCGCTTTTCGATAGGATGGTGGATTTCTTGCAACGAAACTGTCAGGTTGGAGTGGTCGCACTAGAGAGAGGGCCCTCTTTGGACCATCTCCATGTGCAAGCGGTCATGAGGCTGACTGCAAAGACCCCAGCCAGCGTCAATGTCAGGATCAAAATATTCTTGGGATGGAATAGCAAGAGGTCGGCTAGTGCTAGAGTGTAATTTTTTTAATGTTTTTTCAAAACATGTTTTCGTGTTTTTTTGCAAGGAATATTCGTATATTCCCTTTAGTTTTGACATTATTTATTTCACTCATTAATGTTTGGAGATGTATAGATTGCATATAACTTCTAAAATAAAAATTGGAATGGATCATATTCATATAATGTCTTGCCTCAAGTTGCACCAAATTTGATGTTGCCTACTTCTTTACCAGGTACATAATAACAACTACTTTTGAAGAATTTAGTGGCACCTAAAAGCATTGCCAGTGTAACGTCTGT
This sequence comes from Isoetes engelmannii, assembly GCA_011763485.2. Classification (NCBI taxonomy): domain Eukaryota; kingdom Viridiplantae; phylum Streptophyta; class Lycopodiopsida; order Isoetales; family Isoetaceae; genus Isoetes; species Isoetes engelmannii. The sequence goes on along the minus strand of JAANSK020288235.1, from coordinate 9,869 downwards.
CAATATTGCTCGAATCATCTCCTTGTTGTATTTTGAATTATGTCCCAACGCCTTGTTGTAGACATAACAAATGTGCTTGCAGAGTAGAAATATACCCTTGCTATCGTGTTTCATAAATTTTGGACAACTGTATTTAGGGTTAACAGGCGAGAAAGAAAGCAAGAGGCCAGTTTCTGAATAGTGTTAACAAAAATAAAAGGTAACAACAAAATTGTCACCTGTTGAACCGGTGACCCAAAATGGTTAAGCTGATTTCCATTCCGAGATATTGGCAAGGGACAAGTGGCAGCCTCAAATTAACCCACCCATGAAATTCGCAACCCAATTTTGAGATTGTCTCCGTACTTACCACTGTACATGTCTCCATACTTACTAACTTTACCACCACTTGTACTAATATTTAAGAAAAACGTCACAAAATTAAAAGCAAACGAAAACGTTTGCACTAGCATTTTGGTTCTCGTCATAACTTATGGCAAAGAAGACAAATGATGTAAGTTCTCTGCTTCTCGGTGAGTTCTGTTATATAATGGCAAAGTATATGTGAGAATATATACGGCACTGTTTTCAGAAGGGGATGGTAAAGAAGAGCTTCTCGGTTTTCAAAAGGCTCCTCGGTTCATTATTCAGTAAATGTTTAGCTGTGTGAGTCCATCTGAAGGGAGCGTTTATCTCTACAAGAAATTTATCACGGCGGCCAAGGCCGCCGCGAACATTTCTCTTTACTGACTCACTTAGATAGTCAGATTTGCATAACGTTAAACTTGATGCAAGTTCAAGTTCAAAATCAAACACTACTTTGACAATATATTTTTTTATTTCTTATCACCTAATTGGAGGGCTTGATGGGCTTGAGGTGTTGGACATAAACAATGAGGATAGTAACATAGTGGTCATCATGGTCATCATTAATGGACAAACATTTCAAAAGTCAAATAATTGATGGGTGAAGAAGTAGACGAAACACCCTATCCAATTTCCTTACCAACTTTTTATTAAGAGTACTCGACCACATGCTAAACTTTTACTTTTTTGTTTTTTAGGCGGGGTATCAGGACTCCGGTATCCCTCCCTTAATTTCAACCAAAGTGCAAAAACGGCATTGTTCTGTCTGTAAACAGGGAGATGGGCTTTTTTTTTTTTTGTGTGCGTGGTTTATCTTATGTACTGGATTTTAGAAGAACTCCGGCAATCTTTGGACAAATATGTTGCCAGAATCCTTATTTTTTCAGGGCTTCCGGATTATTTCCAGATTTTTCCTTCACAGCTAGCCGAAGCAGGGCTTCTGGAGTCTTTTTCCATCTCCTGAATCGGCTCCTGAAAAAAATGGTTTGTTTCTAGATTCGTCTTGCTTTAGGAGTTTCTGCACAGGGGAACGCTGATAGAAAGTCCTAAGATCAAGGTAATATATGCTACTGCCATCACCGCTCCAAGCAGAGACACAAATGCAACTGTAGATTTGGAAGATGAACTACACAGAAATGTGAATACCAAGTACCATTTTACTGTAGTAAGCCCTTTTCCAAGGCAGTCTGTGCATACAATTGTGAAAAAAAAGCTTCAGCGGCGTTCCTCTGGAAAGATTCATTATGGGCAGCGTTGTTAGCCAGTTCCGTAGCCTCTTACCTGCATTTTACATGTGGGTTTTAGAATTTGAGCTCAGATTCTGAACTGCGAGTTTGAATTGTAGAGAACGTTCTATACTCTGTAGAGATTTTTATTGAAGTGCATGAATTATTGAAAGAACTGTAGTTACCAAATGCTTCTTGTGCTAGTTCTGTGTAATGCTTCTTGTGCTAGACGATTCTTAATCATACACACACTCATGCGGAGAATGGATCTTTTAAACCCCATAAAGACAATCGATTTCAAGAAAACCGAGCGAAGAATCAGAGGAATATGCGGAATGCCTTGCGGACTTGAAAATTAAATCAAAACTGCTTTGTGGAAACCGGACACGTGTCATTTCTTAAGGCAAGAATAAATACAGAATATGCCAGAAGCATCTTTCCCCTAATAATTATACATGTTAGATGAGGTTTATTTCTTTGATACCGTTGCTAATATGGCGCTATGGCTCTAATATAGTTTAGCTCTATGGCGTCGTTGCCTCAATCGAGGAGAGGAGGAGGTTAACCCTCCCCTCGAGCAGGTTATGGCAAATAACCAGCGAGGCCGGAAGGCCGAGCTGGTTATGCTGCCATGGCCTGCGAGAGGGCAGGGTTGACCTCCCTTAAACGCAGGTCCGAGCAGATTAAAGCTAGAAGCAGCTTCTGCTCCACCATATTTAGGGTTGATTCATGATGCCATAATAGATTAGAAGCATTTTTAACTCTGTTTGCAGAAGCACTTTTAGTCCTGTTTTGAATATTTTCATTCGATTTTTGAATCAGGCTTCTGGATCAGGCTTCTGCAAGGAAGCGGAGATGGCTATTTCTATACACGGGTCTGCTCCATCGCTTTTAGGGCTGGAATCCATTGCTTTGAGGGCTTCAAGAACAATCCATTGCTTTGAGGGCTCGATAATCAATTTTTTCTCTGTTGCTTGCCATTCTTCTGCATAATCTTGAACTGTAACTCCAGTTGAATGAAATCAGAGCTGAAATCAGAGTAAAATCGATGCTCAATGGCACATGCAACTGGTCTTTAGAAGAAATGCAGATCTTTCCATTTTTCCTTTTGCAGCATCAAAAAAATTCATCGTCAATGGATTCATGCCCTTCTTACTGGCTACGCTTCAAGATTCATGGTCAAAAGGACACGCCCTCTGCAGGCTCTGCTATAGATTTATTCTGTTATGAACAAACAGAGGAACATGGGAAGTCCGTTGTTGCCTGCAGAGAAACAGAGAGGCAATGATAATCTCTGGAATATTCCTCACAAAAGAATATTCGGATGATTATTAAGATAATCTCTGGAATATTCGCCCAGATAGGAATATTCCAAGGGTTATGCAATATAACCCTGCTTTGATCCAACGGCATCCAACGGTTGGATGAGGTTAATCTCCAAGGACCTGCGTTTAAGAGGAGGTTAACCCTCCCCTCGAGCACATTATGGGAAATAACCCTGAGGCCGGAGGCCGAGAGGGTTGTTTTCCATGATCTGTGAGAGAGGGGAGGGTTGACCTCCCTTAAACCACAGGTCGAGCAATTTATCTTGTGGAGCAACTCGTCAGGTAGAGCAATTTATCTATGTTAATCAAGAAGGGGGGCGATGGTGCATCCAGGTCAAATTTTGGCACCTTAACAGGGATCCCTGTTTTTGTCTCAGATTGACAATCAATAAGTTTAAATCCTCCCCTGTTTTTGTCTCAGATTGACGATCAATAAGTTTAGATCCTCCCCTGTTTTTGTCTCAGATTGCCGATCTTTCTGCGGATCCTCCTCTGTTTTTGTCTCAGATTGCTGATCAATAAGTTTAGGAAGAGAAGAATGGACCAAAGCTGGGTCGTATCCACAAATCCCACTTGCAGAATCCCACATTGTAATCTGATGAAACTGGCACAAAGCGAGGAGGGAAATTTTATGTGTTCGCTAGAAAGGGCCTGTCGATTCAGACTGGGAACTGGAGCATTGCAAGCTGTGCAAGAGCAAGAACACATCGAAAGGTGTAGAATATCGAATATTCTGAAGATTATCATGATAACCTCCAGGCCCAGAGGATTATCACAATAACCTCCAGCCCCAGGAAGTTATGTGTTTTAACTTGTTTTGATCTAACGGTTTGCAACGGTGGGATCTTGATAAATTGCAAGACCTGTGGTTTAAGAGGCTCATATACAAGATCCAAGGTGCCGACTGGGCAACTTGTATAATTCCTTCCACCGCATTGTTAATGGCCTGTAAATCATGCTATCAAACATAAAAAAAAGGCTTCCAACAAATTATCAGCTACCGCATACTTGGTATAGCAAAAAACGAAAGATCTGTGAAAGGTCCATATGCAGCAAATGCAACCCAAATTATACAGATTATGCATAGAAATATCAAGTTAGACTTACATTTAATATCTCATCCTCGTCAGGAGTAAAGACTAAATTGTTTTCACCAAAAGAGATTGTAGTCAGGAACACTCCCTTAGAAGCCTTCTCTGATTCCCACCTGGTTGACTCCAAAAGGATTAAAAGTTCTTCCGTTGATGAAAATAGGCGAACAATAAGACCTTCAACTAGCATGTAATCAGCCAATCTGATGAAGTTACCAAGAAGCTTTTCCTCAGCCAGTCTGATGAAGTTACCAAGAAGCTTTTCCCTCTCAATCTTTTCATGTTTTAAGTATGCTGATGACCGTGCTCTGCACTGTATCATCAAGCTCAGCTTCATCACTTTCCTGTTTGAAATGTACTTATTAGAGTGATCCCCTGAAAGCACATTAAGCTGGAGTTCGTCATGATGAATCACCAAAATTTCTAGTTACATCTCAAGTCATTCTTAACTGCTATAACCGAAATATTTGTGCCTGCTTCTTAACTTCCTGGCACAACTTGGCAAGAATCTGTTGCAATTTCACTTCTACTAGGTGAATTCAAAACTTCTACTGCTTTGAAACCCCTAATCAGCCAAAACCCTTAACTCAGAGTTTCGAATATGTAAGAAAAAAACCTCAAAATGCATTTGTATCAGTGGAAGAATGAAGGGAACGGCGTCGTCCCCTTATGTTGGGAAGCAAATAAACTTACATTTTATGAAGATCGAGCAGCAAGATCGAGCAAGATCGAAAGACCAAAACTGAGAATGCCGGAAACTGAGCAAGATCAAAACCCCAAACTAAGTTTGTATCAGGGGAAGAATCAGGGGAACGGCGCCGTCCCCTTACGCAGCCAAAACTGTAAACCCCAAGATTCGAGCAAAAGATCGAGCAGCCAAATCCCGAACTCAGTGTGTCGAATCTGTAAAAAAAAAAGACCCTAAATGGCATTTGTATCAAGGGAAGAATTAAGGGGACGGCGCCGTCCCCTTAAGCTGGGAAGCAAATAAATCTAACATTTTCTGAAACGGCAAGATCGAAGACCAAAAATGAGACGGCTGAAATCCACAAAACTGAAACGAATGTCAGTTGAATACGAATTAAAAACGGATGTTGAAAACGGATGCTGAAATGTTGTAAACGGATGCCAGAAATGTTGCAGAAATGTAAATGGATGCCAGAAATGTCGTAAATTCTCCTAGTTTTGAGTTTTTACCTTAATTTGCCTCATTCGCCTAGTTTTGAATTTTACACTTAAAGTGAAATTGCTTTGACATTTTAAGCACACTTCTACTGCTGGAGCTGCTTTACGAATACGTTGTTCAAATTGCAGCTCTAAGAATTCGTCTACAGAGTTCAAATGGTTGGCAACAAGATGAAGCATTGTCAAACTAGACAATTCATATATGTGGCTATTATTTGAGACAAAGCACTAAACTTTCTTATTAAGTAATTTCCAAAGAATGGTATTTGACGAAGAGAAGCCACTCTTCATCAGGGATAAATGCACAGTCCTTGGTGCCTGCATAGATATGCAAGAGCAATAGTTATGTGATAATTGACACATATACTCTAACTAGAAATGAAACTCTAACTAGATTTTGCATGTCGAATGCCTAGCAATACAAACTTAAGCTGCAAATTCAAGTGAGAATCTTGCCCTGACATTTTTTATTTATCAATCAAGTGACATCTATTTTTGAAGTAATTTATAATGTTAAACTATGATCCTACAAGAAGAAAGAACGATAAGAAAAGTTAAGAAAGAAATTACTCCCATGGACAATAGAGAAATTTGATAGCGTATACTGTGAAAGCAACTATCATCAAATACACAATATTAGCTCACTTAAACTCTTCATATATGATTTTGCGCTAATACTTTGTTAAAAGCACATTGATAAACATATATTCAAAGCAGCCCATAATGTCCATACAAGAAGCAATTGAACTTAAGTTAGAGATTTTCTTTTTAAGGAGGCAAGAATTAGAACTTGCCAATCAAAGGAATATTATGGAATATTCTGTAAAAAACCTGAAAAACATGTTTCAAAAAAACCTAAAAAAAAAATACCCCTAGTGCTATGATCCTATGCAAAGCGCTCACTGGCAGTAGACTCCATTGCTTCGAAGGCAGTGTTGGCTGTTGCTTGAAGGATATGGGTAAACTCCAATTCAAGGTGCATCTCCATCACGTGACGCCCGAACAGATTAATATTGGGAAAGAACCCTACGCACTCTATGGGGCTTGGGACATCATAATAGTAATATCATGCCTAGAGCGTTTCACTACATGTCCTATCATTCTGGTCGCTTTAGAACTGTTTCTTTTATTCACACAGTCCGCTCCATGCTGCAAACTGCCAAGTTCAGACTTGCTAGCTCCTGGGTGTTGCACAGTAATTATTCCTATGTTTCCGTGGAGCGAGTGTAGGCAGGTTGGCGAATCATGCTGGCGCCGCATTGCTGTCTCCACAAAGATGTCCGGATGGCCTTATTTGGCACACAGCCGGGCATCGTTCCGCTTGAGCACATAGGAAAGAGAAGGAAGCAGGTGTGGGGTGAGGCGGATGTGTTTGAGGATGAGGAGGAGGAAATGGGGTCTGAAAGTAGTGCAGATGAATTTGTGCATGCAGCGAGTCGTGTGGCTCCCTCTCCTCTGTGCATTCCAGATGCAGATGCCTCCTACATACCTCTTGATTTCTATGGCTACGAATTTGATGCAATGTGACTTGGTGTTGTGTTTTGTTGAATTATATTCCTCCTTTCGCATTGCTGATCACTGGATTATGTTATTACAGGTTAGAATGAGCTGCGAATGCTAGGTGTTGGTAATAGGGAGTTGATCATTATTAGTGATAGTACTGCAGACGCTGAATCAGAGGTCTGTAGTACTGTTGAATTGTGAGACAAAGAAGAAAGTGAAAAAATCATGGACATAGTAGTGGATACTGAGAATTCGATGAGAGATGTTTGTGCCGCTGTGCAAGAGCTTCGCTTGGCTCTAGCGAAGACCCTAGAGAGAATTGAGGTGTCTGTGCCGACTCTTGAGAAGCATGGAATTAGATGTGAGGATGTGGTGCTGCGGTCCCACCTAAACTTATGTCGAGGACTGCTGCTCAGGGAACTCAGAGAAGTCCACGCCATCAGGCACGACCATGACTGTGCAGGTGGTGGCAGCAGCAAGCGCATGGCTCTTGGATAGCTCCCGTGATTTCTGTGTTTGTACAGGTGGTTCGTGCTATAGTATTTGTAGCGTTGAAGTTGCTGTGATTTTGGTGTTTGTACAGGTGATTTATGTTGGTGTCTCCTGCTTGTGAATATACTGGTCGGCTCTTTATACAGACAGTTGTTGTGTTGTGAAAATATGTGGTCTTTTTTTTGTGTTGCAATCGAGGTTAGTGTGCATGACATGTTGGATGGTCCAACACTGTGTGCATGTAGTAAACTTTTGTTTGCCTCTTTGGCGTTTGGTAGACCTGAGTATCACTGGGAATATGCAATCAAATGTTTTTCTGTCCGCTTGCTGTAATACCATGGGAGAAATGTGGACCATTGCCCCTGACATGATTTTTTATTCCTTGAGTGAGGGGCCGTTGATGGAGAGTAGATCCCGAAATATTCCTTGGATCGATGGCTAACAACGTGGAATACAGGAAAACGCCATAAAAGCCGCTTTTATGGCATTTTCTTGTATTCATCGATCCAAGGAATATTTCGGGTTCTACTCCCCATCAACGGCCACCCTCACTATCAAGGAATAAAAAATCATGTCAGGGGCAATGGTCCATATTGCTCCCATGGTATTACAGCAAGCGGACAGAAAACGATTTGATTGCATAGTCCCAATGATACTTAGGTCTACCAAACGCCAAAGAGGCAAACGAAAGTGTACTACATGCACACAGTGTTGGACCGTCCAATATGTCATGCACACTAACCTCGATTGCAACACAAAAATTGCAACACAAAAAAAAGACCACAGATTTTCACAACACAACAATCGTCTGTACAAAGAGCCGACCAGTATATTTACAAGCGGAAGAATACCAACATAAACCACCTGTACAAACACCAAAATCACAGAAGCTTCAATCGCGACAAACACCAGCACGAACCACCTGTACAAACACAGAAATCACAGGAGCTATCCAAGAGCCATGCGCTTGCTGCTGCCACCACCTGCACAGTCATGGCGGCGCCTGAAGGCATCGACTTCTTTGAGTTCCCTGAGCAGCAGTCCTCGACATAAGTTCAGGTGGATCGCATCACCTCATCCTCCTACCTGATTCCATGCTTCTCAAGAGTCTGCACAAACACCTCAATTCTCTCTAGGGTTTTCGCTAGAGCCAAGCGAAGCTCTTGCACAGCGGCACAAACATCTCTCACCGAATTCTCAGCATCCACTACTATGTCCATGATATTTTCACTTCCTTCTTTGTCTCCCGATTCAACAACACTCCCGACCTCTGACTCAGCGTCCCGCAGTACTATCACTAATAATGTTCAGTTACCAACACCTAGCATTCACAGCTCATTCTGATTTGTAATAACAAAATGAAGTGATTAGCGAAAGAACATAATACAAAGTCACATTGCATCAAATTCGTAGCCATGGAAATCAAAAGGTATGTAAGAGGCATCTGCATCTGGAATGCACGAAGGAGAGGGAGCCACACCACTCGCTGCATGCACAAATTCATCTGCCCTACTTCCAGGCCCTATTTCCTCTTTCTCAACTTCAAACACATCCACCTCATCCCATACCCGCTTCCTTCTCTTTCATATATGCTCAAGCGGGATGATGCCCGGTTGTGTGCCAAATAAGACTATCTGGACATCTTTGTAGAGACAGCGATGCGGCGCCAGCATGATTCGCCAGGCTGCATGCACTTGCTGCAAGGAAGCATAGAGAGAATTACTGGGGAACACCCAGGAGCTAGCAAGATTGAACTTGGCACTTTGCAGCATGGAGCGGATTGTGTAAATAAAGGAAGTAGGCCTAAAGCGACCAGAATGATAGGACAGGTAGTGAAACGCTCTAGGCGTGATATTACCATTATGAAGCGTAATACTATGTTTGATGTCCCCAGACCCGTAGAGTGCGTAGAATTATTTCCCAATATTAATCTGTTCGGGCATCACGTGATGGAGATGCACTTTGAAATGCAGTTCACCCATATCCTTCAAGCAATGAAGTCTACTGCCAGTGAGCGCTTTGCATAGGATCATATCACCAGCCGGCCTCTTGCTATTCCAACCCAAGAAATTTTTTATCCTGACATTGATGCTGGCCATGGTCTTTGCAGTCAGCCTCATGACCGCTTGCACATGAAGATGGTCTAAAGAGGACCCTCTCTCCAGTGCGACCACTCCAGCCTGACAATTTTGCTGCAAGAAATCCACCATCCTATCGAAAAGCGACACTAGACAGCTTCGCCAAACACCACAGTCACCGAAACATCTAGCATATTTGGAGCATCCACGGCCTCCCCTCCAGCACCACCTCCAACATCGTCACCGACATGCTCAGCAATAATGGTGGTGAGCTTCTGTGGTCTTCCCTACCCACATTTGCCTGCACCACCCCTTCTCACATATGTTCTTCCCTTACCTTCATCCTCTTCTAACTAAGCACTCTCTCCTTGCAGACCACAACCACGCCCAAGTCTGATCTCCTTGGCTCTGCCATGGCTGGAAACACCATCTCCACGACTTCCACCACCACGTCTTCCCTTGGCAGTCCCAGGTGCCTTGGATTCACCTCTATTGGACTGCGGGAACAAAAGGGGCCTGCGGTCTTTAAACACCTCAAGCAATGCCATATCCGCATCTGCAGGCACATGCTGGCAGTGTGTCTCCAAGGGTACCCCCGAAGCCAGCAAATTTCCATCCTCCACC
>JAANSK020288224.1:0-10622 GCA_011763485.2 Isoetes engelmannii | reverse complement strand
ACCTTTTGGCATCTGCATGGATATGCGACACTTGGCACGATCTCATGCAGTGGTGTGCATATATATAGCAGAGTTCTACAGTATTCTTTGGGAAGGCAGCAACGTCGACAATGATGAGCAAATGAAAAGGGCTACAAAGGATCACTTTAGAAGAATCATTGGGACTGTTCAGGATGCTCAAATTTAGGATATTTGATAACTTTTTGAATATTCAATCCAAAGTTACTAATGAGATGAATGTTCCCTTTCCAGACCTTTCACCAAGGAAGAAATATTCAAAGTGGTGGATGGGACAGAAAATGGCAAAACACCTGGGCCAGATGGTCTTCCTGCTGAGTTCTACAAAAACGTTTGGAATTATCGGGGAGAGTATTGGTCTTGATTGCTAATGATTTTCTTAATCATAGGTTCCTAGACTGCAGGATCAACACTAGCCTGATTGCCTTGATCCCTAGAATTGAGAGGCCTATCTCATTTTCAGATTATAGGCCTATTTCTCTATCTAATGTCATGTATAAGATCATTTCAAGTGCTATCGCAGCCAGAATCAAGTCTATTCTTGACGAGATTATAAGCAAAACCCATAGTGCCTATTTGAAAGGGAGGTTCATCCTTGGCAATGTGGTAGCAGCTTCTTTGGGAATCACTTGGGTCAAAGACTCTAACCAGAACATTGGACTCTTGAAGCTTGATATCACCAAAGCCTTTGATACAGTTCGCTGGGTCTTTCTAAAGAGATGTTGCCAGAAATTGGGGTTCTCGGATGAGGTTATATCCATTATTCTAGCCACACTGAATAATTTCAGGTCCTCAATCCTCATTAATGGGGAATGTAGCCCCTTCTTTGACATAAGAAGGGGGTGAAGCAAGGGTGCCCTCTAGCCCCATTTCTTTTTCTTATTGTCATGGAAGGTCTCCATAGTAATTTTCAGAAGGCCAGAGATCTGCATTTAATCCAAAGCCTCAGGTTACTCCATAATCAGGAAGAAGAGGAGATTCTTAAAGTTCACTTTGCTGATGATACCTTCCTTTTTGATAATCTGGGAGATCAATCCATTCAAGTTCTTAGGACATTCTGGACAACTTTGGGATGCTCGAGATGCAGAATCAACCCAGTTAAGACCAAAATTATTTCAAGAGAAAGGAGGTGAGGTAGCTCTCTCCTTTGGATGTATGTATCTCTCTCCCAGCACAAAGACAAAGAATTTGAGCATCACTTTTGCCATTAGAACTAATGCTAGTGAACTTTGGGAGGACCTTATTGATAAAATTTATAAAAAGGTTGATTCTCTAAATTCTAAATTCCTCTCTAAAAATGGTCGAGCTATCCTGGCAAATTCTGTTATTTCTTCTTCACAGGTTTATCAGTCCTCCATTATGATGGCGCCTAAGAAGGTTTACAACAAGATGCGAAGTATACTTGAGAGGTTTACTGCTGGTGGCTCAAACAAAAGATGTTGGCTCTTAGTGTCTATGGAGGAATGCTGCAAAGGAAAAAGAATTGGGGGTTTGGGAGTCATTAATATTGAGAAGCAGGCTACTGCCTTGGCAGCTAAATAAATATTTCTATAGGGCATGTAATGATCGGATTATTCATCCTGTGAAGAATCTTATTAGGTACTATATTGGTAAATGCCATCCCTTTAGATGGAGAAGGATGAAGATGCACCTCCCTTATAGTACCTACTTCGAGTTCTCAATCCCTTCTACCACTCTAATGCTCATCAAGAAATCGATCAGGGTTTAGACCACGGTTAGAAGTATGTATTATTGGAAAGAAGGCCTCTCTTAGGATTAACCTATCTTTTGGAGTCCTTTATCTGATTTTGGACTAGCCTAATACATACTTGACAGTTCACTTTCCTGAATTATTTATATCAAGGAGATGACTCAGAACAGCTTTTCAATAGTATATCTCAGAGAATCATAGGGGGAAATTGGCATCACTCCTCTGAAATGTGGCAGATCAATGGAATTAGTGGCTATAAAGTTAACAAGGCTTATAATTATCTCAACAGGGATCAACTAATCACGATTCACTCTAAATGGCAAACTGACCCTGAACGAGTTTCCAGAAATCTTAAGTTTCTCTGGAATAGCCCAGTTCAACCCGAGGTCAAAGCCTTTATTTGGCAGTTATGGCATAAGGATTTCGCAACCAATAAGAAAAGGTGGAGGCTGAGGATGTCCAACACTAATGTTTGCATGAGGTGTTTGCAGGAACAAGAGGATGCGAATCATATTTTCAGAGGTTGTTTATGGGCTGAATGGATTCTTGAACTAGCTGAACAAGAGTTTAATATGGGCAATCTCCAAGATATGAATGTTATTGATTTCATCTTTCCAGAGAATCTTGTGGATTGGAGACTTTATGTTGTTCTTTGGAGAATTTGGAAAGGGAGAAATAGTTTCATATTCGAGAATGAGATTGTCTGGCCTATGCCATTATAAAGCAGGCCCAATATGATACTGAGTGGATCAGAGACGTCTACGGTTATCAGATTTGAAAAAGGTACTAACTTATATTTTCTCTTTTCTCACAGGTAACATCCTGATCATGCATAACTTAAGATGAAGGCAACTCGAATGCCTTATGGCTGGCTCAATTTGGGATCATGGGAAGGACTGCTTCTGTGATTGTGCATGTGGTACCAATTATGATGCAAAGAGACATATTTTGTGTAGTGCTAAAGACAAAAATGATCGACTCAATTCAGGAAAGCTCATTTGTGCAATTGCTGGTACTGCATATTCATCATGATCAACAAAGGCATGGGCACGAAGGATCATTCAGGGGAGGAACCGAAGAAGCGACGGTCCCTTGGCTGATTGATGATCATCTGGGGGAAAATCTTTTGCTTTTCTGTTAAAACTTTTCCTTCAAAGATTATCTGTGAATTTTTCATGTTTTGAATTTCTTGACTCTGCGAAGGCCTTGGGCCTGCTTAATGTTGAATTACTAAGTGTATCTTAACCAGTGCTTGAAAAATGGTTTCTTTTTGTAAAACATATGTACATACATATGTCTATATGTACTTTTTCCATGTACCTTAGTATACATAAGCCTTCAATTAAAAAAAATCTTACTCGAATATTCATAATTATGTAAATTGAAAGAGACAATTGCTTGCCAAAATGCAACTCATTGGTAAGTTCATAGATAAAAAGCTAGTTGAGTCATTGCCTTTCTAAGCTTTGACCACAATCGTGATGTGATATGAATAAAGTGACCATATTGGCATGGACAATGACAAATTTGTATAAATATTACCAACCTGTCACACATTTTTAATGGTCATATCATACTACACAAATATAGTGATGTCATAGTAGATGACATGAAGATTATTGATGTTTAAGATATCTAGAAATGTTGTTAATGGGACTGCCATAAGCCTAGGGTAATTTGAATGCTTCATACCTACGGAATATGATATTATTTTGTACTTAAATTCTTTACACGCTTTGACTTTGACTGTATATAAGCCCATTTAAACAAGATATTCATTATCTATTTCTGTGTACATAGAGCCACCAGTAAAGGTAGAATATCAACATTATTAAATAGTATACGACAAGCACAAATGACCTTGACACTTGTTACCTCAAACGTTGTCACTCTTGCTATTACGTCAAATGTCAGTATCAGTTGTGTCATCAACTTGCTCCAGAACATATTTCAAGAATCATTCTTTGTCTCACTTTTTGTTGTTTTCCATTTTCTACTAAAAACCACTAATGTCTTGAAGAGTATTACGTGAAATGTCAGTATCAATTGTGTCATCAACTTGCTCTAGAACCTCCATCAAGAATCATGCTTTGCTTCACTTTTTGTGTTTCACATTTCTACTAGAAACCACTAATGCCTTGAAGCGCTGGCAATGGCAATGTTTAACTGCTAGTCTACCGTTAAGATTTGTTCAAACGCCATTTACGTGGGCCCAATGCCCTCTCCTTCGTAGGCTTTGGACCACACATTTCAAAAGTTTATGTCCAATGCAGATATGATACGGCATACTAAAGACCACCTAGTAGATATAATTCCAGTAGAGTTTTGTTGATATGTTCCAAGGAGAGAAAGAATGGTATCATATACAAAATGGAAATAGGGTTGTTGTTTTGTCCTGGCGTGCAATCTTATCGCGCCATATGGCCGGTCCCTACAATGCAGAATAGAAGGAGGGTTGACCCATTCCGCATGACCAGCGGCCCGAGTTTTTTTTTAGGGTTACAACAACAACCCCCTTACTTCATTAACTTCTTGGCAGCTCACTTCTCGTTGTAGAACAATTCTTGGCTTCTCTTCAAATCTTCGTTGGATTTAAGGAGCTTCAAATATCTTTGCCGAATCTCTTTTCAGTTTCTTAACTTCTCAGCTCGGTTCTTAGCTTCTTAGTTGCAGATCTCAGACCAAAGCAGAGCTTCAAAGATCTCCTGTTTCTATTTCGCAGGTAGAGCTTCAAAGATTTCGCAGACAGAGCTCTCCTATTTCTAAGATCTTTTATGTTGTAGGCAGGCAAAGCTTCCCTATTCCACACGCAAGTCTTCTAAGCTCACCTATTTCCATGGGAATAGAGATTGGTCCTCCATTTCCCGGTTTTGTAAGTGACCCGCTCTCGACTAACTCCGGTCGTAAGACCCCACTTGCAAAACTGGGAACGGAGTCCCAACCTCCATTCCCCTATACATTGAATCTTACAATCTAACACCCACAGGGCAGTCAATGGATAGCAGTTGTATCAGCGTACGCCAAGGGTGCCCCACCTCGCCAACATTGTTCGGCCTCTACATTGACCAGTTGGAGCCATGGATGACGCAGCACGACGAAAGAGGCGTCCCGCTGGTGCACCATATTATCAAGCAGCTAATCTACACCGACGATGTTGACCTCCTAGCGCACACTGCGGAGGACATGCAGCGTCACCTGGATGCACTAGCCAGTAGAGGTTGCTGCCACATATAAGTATTTGGGTATAGAGTTCTCCACCACTATGCATTGGATAGCTGCATCCGACTGCGGGTGGCAGCCGGCTGGAAGGCCTTGCACGCCATGCAGAATAGCAGTTATAAGGCCGAGCTGTATGCCTGGGAGCACCAATCACGCCTCTTCAGGGCCCTGGTAGAGCCGGTTTTCCTGTTTGGAGTGGAAGTTTGCGGCCCGGTCATTTCCGACGCCACCTGGGGAGATCTCGAACAAGTGCAGAAAACTTTTCTGGCGCGCGCCCTCGGGATAAAGCAGACAGTGCCATACCAGATCCTGCTCCAGGAGACAGGTTTCCTCCCCCTCCAGAGAGCAGCCATGTGTCGCCACCTGCTCTATTTCCAAAAGGTAGCACGGATGGATGAAGACCGACTACCAAGAGCAGCCTTGGCGGTCGCAATGGGCCCACAGCGCCTAAAAACCTGTTGGAAAGACAAGCAGGCACAGTGGTTGTCCCAATGACAGGTCCAGACACACAGGTGCATACGAGTCCGCACGAAGGACCATGACGAGCTAAAAGTCTACCTAGACACCTGCTTCCTTGGCAAGCTCTGGGACGTTGAGGCCCTAGCACAGGTCAAGCTCGGGCATTATAGAGAACAAGTGAATCCCATGCTCAAGCTGGGGGCCCCAGCAGTACCTGCTGACCCCCCTCTCCATGAAAAAGCATAGGCTGATCGCCTCCATCCGAACGGGAGGACACCACCTCTGCATTGAAACTGGGCGATGGGCAAGGGAAGCGCGTTAGGACAGGACTTGTCAGTGCTGCCACCACTGGGTCCTTGAGGACGAGCGCCATGCTCTGCAAACCTGCCCCTCTTATGAACATATTAGAGCACGGTACCCGCAGTTAGTGATCTCAGGACAGGCACTCCATCTCCTGCTTAATACTGAAGCGATAGGAACTCTTGGGTCATATCTTCAAGAGGTCCTAGACGAGCGTCATCGGCTCTGTCCCTCCTCCCTGTGAAGGTCTCCACTTTGCTCACTTAGCTTGGGACGACACCCCTTCGTTCTGTATACTAGCAAGCGCATTGCTACCACGGTTTTTCCCCAAGTGGGTTTTTTCACCCGGGCCGTAATACGCTTGCTCTTTGTCTTGTACAGGTCTATAGGCCAATTGGCCTCCGTGAACAATAAAATTTTTATTCTATTATATTCCATGTAATTCCTAATTCTGGTGGTTCTTTGTAGATATAACTTGGTACATGTTGTATTGATAGGCAAAATGTGGGGGTGTAAAATACTTAAAGACTCGTTAGATTATTGAGAGGTTGAAAATCAATGGATTTTAGATACATCTTTTTATATCTTGGTCATATACAATTGTTAGATCTAAAAAAAGCCTACCATACAACATCCTTTGAACTAGTGTGTATTTCCTTCAATCAGGTGCCATGAATTCTTGTGCATATTGTAGACACTGAAGTACAATAATTGGAAGAATTACGTATTTATAATGCATGCGAGTCCAAAACAAGAAATAAAATGCATGGTCGATGATGGCAAACCATAAACTTCACTTAGAACTTGTTGTCATGATTTTGCCAACCCTTAGTTTTTTTATTCAAACGTTCTTGCACTTGATTTCCTGGCAAGATCTCTCTAGAGATCCAGCTAAATCATCCTTCTTCTACCACACTAAAATTTCAAATAGGCATCAATTTTCGCAAGGATCAAGCCCAAATGGATTGAGTTGTCTTAAGAATGTTGTTAAGGATATTGATGTCCTAGTTGGGCACGCATGCATTACAAACATTGTGATTGTACTTATAATGCTTGTTTCATAACAGGTGCACGCCCTGAATGAAGAAGGATGTCGAGATCAAGTATCCATGTACAATAATAGATAGAAGGAGAAATGTCATCTGTAATTTTTAATGCGCATATCATGGTGGTACCCAGGACCATATATAAGTGTGCAGATAAAGTCTAGCAGTTAGAATTGAAAGTCTGGAATCGTAAAGAAATCTAGAGCATACCAATATTTAAATTGAAACTTCAAATTGTAAAGAAAAATTGAGATTGCAAGGAAGTCTATCACATAGTACTAGTTGTTAACTGGATTGGCTATTTCTAGCAAATGTTGTGTCGAACAAAGAATGCATGCACTTGTTGGTGTTAAGTGTGGGCAAGAAAACAAAGGAAAACATGGGGGATAAGGTCATCGTTTGGTATGAACTATTCAAACTAAAAAATGGAACTATTAAGATTTCGAAGGAAATCTTAATGTATCTTAATTACAAGTATATAAGAATTTTTTCCAATTAAAGGGTAGAAGTCAGGTACACTCCTTTGTTCTATTTTTCACATATAATATTTCCAAAACACGTTGAATACGACGTCCCCCCCAACCGCAAATTTCAAGGCGGCTGATAAAGGGACGCGTGATCCACCAATAGTGGATGATTAAATGCTTGGGCAGCGGCGCCCTTGTCGAGGGATGCCAGAAAGGGAGTGCGTTAGGTGAGCGTGTACCCGGGAGCCTTTCTTAGGTCGCCACGTGTCTGCAGATTGTACGGTGAAGATGCTGGCCAGGATCCGCCTGTGTGCTGGTCGCTGCTCGAATGTACGGTTCTGATTTGACAAAGGCAGTTGGTTTGAATGCGTCCAAGATTGATTATTCATCTCGTCATTGCTTACTACAGCTTCGTGCGGCCACTGACTCATCCCCTAATCCGTGTTTTTTTTTAATTTGTGCTCTTTTGTACGCTTTTGCTGAACCGTTCCGTTAATCTTAGCCCGCCGTGGGTGTAATCAGCGGACATGTTTTTCTCACCCTCTCCTGAACGGTGCATGAAAGAATAGTATGTTTTTCTTTCATGCTAAGCTCTCATATCTGCAACTTCTCAAAGTGAAACAAATGCCCACTTGACTATGTACACTTCGGTTAGGATGTTTCTCGGCATTTGGTAACATACATACTAGTGCTAGTGCTAGAACGTATATTGTTTTCGAATTCATGTCGGTGAGTCCCCTTAAATGTAAGGTTATTATAGCGTAAGCTAATTGGGACGTGATTCCCAATTAGCAGCCGGGAGGTGATTATCAGCCGGGAGGTGCTAATTGGGAATCACAAACTAATTCGCTTACCAAAAAAACAGGGCAGAGGAAATTGAGGAAATTACGGTACATTACAGCCGTTTTTAAAAACTGTAGTTAACCTGTGTCTATGTGGCTAGGCTTGTGCCTACGTGGCCTGTACCTGTGCCTACGTGGCAGGGCCATAATTTCCTCTGCTCTATTTTTTCGTAGGTAAATATTAAGGGACAGGCCATTTCGCGGGGTGCAGACCTGGGCTCGCCAGGCCCTTACCCCGCAAAATGGCCTGCCCCTTAACATTATCCCTATCCTAACAATATCATAGTTTGAAAGAGATTTTACTGGAGTTTGTTACATTGGATCACTGGATTTCATAGCTGCAGATGATTGAAATCCGAAATTATTGGAGCCACTTGTGATTCCTTGATATTGGAGCATCAGACGTGGCAGCACAAAAATGCACCACCGGACAAAAGCTTGACCCGATTATGATATTGTTGGGGGCATAACATAACAAAGTAATGTTGGTGTTATATGTGCATCATATGTCCAATCAGATGCTGCAAATATGGCGTAATAAACAGAAGGCTCAGATTACTGTCAAATTTAGCATAAATTACAGGACGCAATGTCTCTGTCACTATCTTAGAGCGGCTATCCTCTGCTTCCCTCTATCGATTATCCTCTGTTTTCGCTTCTGTTTCTTTGGAGCTACCTTTGTTTCTGCTCGGAGCAGAGCTGCAACTTCTGCTAAGCTTCGGACGAGCCACGAAATCGGATAACAGAGTTCACGGCGTAACACAATGGATGGCTGCATTGAAGGCCGCCATAGCCAAGAGCCCAGAAGTCCAGAAGCCCGCCATAGCCTAGAAGCCCAGAATCTCGCCATAGCCAGAAGCCCAGAAGTGAAGCCGAGAAGCCCACCAAACCCAAAAGTCAGAAGCCCGCCAGAGCCAGAAGCCCCCCATAGCCAAGAGCCCAAACCCGAGAAGCCTTCTGCTTTCTTGAAAGCCTTGTGCTTTATTGAATCCATAGCTGCGAAGTTGCTTTCTTGATGTTAAGCTTCTCTTGAAGAGAAAGACCAGAGGCACAAGCCCGCCATAGTCGTAATCTGAGCTTCTGTTTATTAAGTCCCATTATCTACGCCGACGGGCTCGTTACGCCCTCATAGGGCCTCTCGGCATCACTGCCAGCCTCGGCGGCACTCGCGGCTCCGCCTCTCGTGCGTCACCTTGGCTGGCGGTGCTGCCTCAAGGCCCTGCGGGGCGTAATGAGCCCGCCGGCGTAGATAACGTATAACATAAAATTTCTTCGTTTTCTTCTTCTATAGTATTAACTATTGAATAAACAAGGTGATAAGCACGACACTTCCCCTACAGAGACTATCTGGTAAGGATAAACTTGGGACGTGGCGCATACATTGATGAAAGAAGAGAAAATTTGGGGAAAATGGTATGGTGCATACGATTGTTATATTGATGAAACAAGGGAAAATTTGGGGAAAATGCGGACTGATCACTTGCACATTTTTCCACGATTATCCATTTTCCCATGATTTAGCATAGGTATTACATCCATTCTTTCAAGTTTGAACATGGGTGAGTAAGAATAGACAAAGGAGATAAGATCATAATTTGGTTTTATGAGTAAACCAATGATTAAGAAAACGAATTCCTATAAAAACATTATTGGACCTTCAATTCTCAAAACCAAAACCACACACAACATGCTTTCAACCATTACTTCTTCTTTTCTTTTCTTTTTTTCTTTTTTTTTTGAAGAATGATAGATTGTATTAAAATACCATAACGAAAACATATGCATTAGCAAAGGCGGGAAGAAAAGCTCAGAGAATAATCATATTTTTATTTATTTATTTTTTTGAGGGTAAGAGTCAATTTTTTGATTAATAATGATATAAAATACAACGAGTCCACCACATGGGACAGTTAGAAAGAATTAGCGCCAACATTATGGATCCCTATGTGTCATTGCTATGTGGACTTTAGGAACTCCCATTTCCACTTAGCATGATGCAGAGAGACCATACATACTCAGTTTCTCAAATGATTTCCCCTACTTGTCCCAACACTAGGGACAAGGTCCTCAGAACTCAGCCAGTGACATTTAAAGTAACTGTAAAACCTTTCAATCTTGCCATTTCTCTCCAATCCCTTATGATAGCTCATCCCCATCTTCCTATGGTGAGAAAGCCACTTCAGTACTAAAGTAATTTCTTAGTTTCTCAGTAGAGATGCTTTGCCCCCCTAAAGCCACATCACAACAATGTCTCCATGTAACCCAAAGGGTCACATTGACCAGAGAGGCAACAATGGAGCATGTGTCTGAGATCAATATAACATCAGGCCACCCAAGTTGAGATACATCTAGCCCCAGGATAGGACATACCCAATGCCAAAACACAATAATCTTAGGGCAAAAAAAGACATGTGGAAGTGGAAGAGATTCACTAGCCTGACATCCAAGAGGGCACTGGTCTTCATTCAAAATTCCTCTAATAGCCAACTTCTCTTTGGTGTTGAGACCTCCTTGAAGAGCAGTCCACCTAAAAAATTGTATTCTCCTAGAGCATAAGGTT
>JAANSK020288202.1:0-10625 GCA_011763485.2 Isoetes engelmannii | reverse complement strand
TGATCTCTTATTTCCCAACCATGTAACTTTGTTTTTTCCATCAGAGACTTTGATAGTTTACCATGTTGTAATCTCCTGACCAAAGACCAAAATATAGTTAAAAGATGTGAAAAGAACAAAGCAAATAGAATGCAGAAATCATGATAAAAACTATCGTATACAGTGAAGGATGGATCCTCTGTTATAGCTTCTATCTCCATCAAATACGATCAATGAAACTTCGGAATATAAATGGATTCTTGTTACTACTTCTAATCATGCTCCAAATCCACCACATAGCTGCCTAGTTTCTAGAATCATAAGAATCATGCTCCAAATCCACCACGTAGTTGCCTAGCTTCTAGAATCATACTTCATTTGTCCCGCCTAGCTTCTAGAATCATAATTCCTTTTGTGAGGAATGGCAAGACGTGGTGAAGGAAGAAGTGGCAATAGATAGGTCTGGAGAGAAGAGATAGTCTAGACGATGATGTAAGTTTAGGAAATGACATGAATGATGGTGCAAATAGACAGCAGGATGAAATGAACAGAGATATTTCATGATACGTGGCTAGCGAGAATAAGTCTAGTTCTTGCCCGTGTTCCAACTCCTTCAAAATATCCCTAGTACCATTTTGGAAATCAGCGAACAGAAAGTCTGCTCAAAACCAAAAGCATTAAATCTCAAGAGGATCAAACTCATAAGATGCATACACGAAGGTTAAGCTCCATCGCATCTAAGCAATTCCTGGAATTCATGCCAAACATATAGGATCACCACCTGTAACTGAGCACGATCTTTACCAAAATAAGCCGTCCACAAAAATCTAGAAATCATATCAAAAAACACAGGCCAATTTGTGGACAACCTGGAATGTTTTCCGGCTTCCAAAACCTCTAAAACCTTGAAAATGACATAAGAGAAAACCAAAAAAGGTTAGCTACACAGATGTTATCCAGTTATTCATAAGCTTCATCCCTGCTGTCTGCACAAACAATCCAAAAAAGAAAACTGTTGCAATGAGGTCATCGTTATTGCAAAGCACTAAACCTAAATTCTCTGCAATTCCATACTTCTGGCAGAGACTTACTTCCTACCAGGTCTCCCACTTGGCTTGCATCAGAGAGGGCAACCGACCATAAAATTCATATGCAGATTCATTTGGAACCTTAAGAAGAAGTAAGCATCGTATAAGAAGCTTTAAAAGATTGAACATACCTGCACAGAAGACGTCTCTGATCCGAGATGAGATGGGTCTAAAAAAAATCGACCGAAATTGGAAAGCTAGTAAGAAGACAAACTACTATTTTTGCCTCCTCCTACATGTGTCTCATGCCTTCCTTATCAAAATCCATGCCGGGATATGCATGCCGAAATGAAAGGGGGCGAAATATGCAGTGTAAAGGTTGCCATTAATTTTGCCGAGAAGCCAGTTGGAGGAATGACTCTGAATTCTATAAGTAAAATCTCCATAAGTCTATCCCGATTTTTGGAACATCGGATATTGTTTCCGGCGGCAAAAAAACCCAAAACCTTAGGGAAATCATCTTAAAAAAAATCTAAAAATGTTTTCCTCCAGACCGGAAAAACCGAATTTAAAAAATCGATAGGAGTTTGGACAAAATTCTACCATTTCCCTTCTCCCAAAGTGTAAAGAGCCCAAGACCATTTCGGATTGGCATCCTATAATATTGCTCTCTACGGTGTCTAAGATTTTTGCAAAAGCTCTAGTAAAGAAGTTTTGTGTTGTTCTTGCTAAGTCGATATCTTCAACCCAAATAAGATTCTAGAGGACATATGAAGCCATGTGTTGGGCAAGGATAAAGGCCCATCGCATTGTATATCTCAAACTTGACTTTGCCAAGGCATATGACAGCGTGGATTGGAGTTTCTTAGTGAAGTGTTTATTGGCCTTAGGGTTTAGCATCCCATTACAGTACTCTTCGAGGGAGAGTCCTCTGCCGTCTTTCCTGTTGGTAGAGGAGTTCGTCAAGGTTTCCCCTTGGCTCCATTGCTTTTTACAATAGTGGCAGAAGAGATCTCACAATTGTTCTCTAGTGCTGCTGAGGATGATGTGATTAGGGGTCTACCGATGGATAATGGCTCTCAAAAAGTTATTAATCAGCATGCAGATGATACCTTTCTATTCTTGATAGTAGAAGATGATAATTTCCAAAATGCAAAGCTTCTGCTCGATACATTGTCCTTAGCCTCTAGAGTTTTAGCCGGTTGGCAAAAGTGTTATGCTCTGTGGACTTTAGATGATAAAGCCCCTCCATGTGTTCTTGCCTACCCCTAGAAGGTGTTGCCTCATAGAAAGGCAACCAAGCTACTTACTGTGGGTATTCATGTCTCAACTTCTGATACTTGGGATGCCATAATAGAGGGGTTGTGGTGATTTTTTGTGCGTTGGAAAGCTGGTTCCGAGGGTTTTCCAAGGTGTGCTACACTAGGTACTTTTCTGCCATCAGCCCTGCCGGATTTGCTACTGTAAATCTCGGCCATTATGGCGGTGCGTGGTTCTTCTTCTGGCTGTGCAATCTTCAGCTTCCTCGCTGCCAGTGCCAGGTGAGTCTATACCAATGCATGCTAATCCACTGGCTCTTCCTGAGGCTCCTATGTGTGAAGGAAGGGAGTCTAGATTCAATACAGATGATTTCCCTCAGTTGCCCCCATGGGGTCATGTTTTAAACAATTTTGTTCCTTCTGTTTCTACTCCGGGCCAGGCCCGCCGTAGAAGTAGTTTAAAAAAAGAATTCAACTTATCATTGTTTATGAAAAATGATATGTTGATGGAACTCAACTTTTGAGCAAAAAACTCGAAAACGCGGGTTGAGACATTGTTCGCCTGTCCTTTTTGGTCATTTTAAACTAGTGCACACCACTGCGGCCTGGCCCGCAGTAGAACCGGAAGGAACAAAAGTACTGCAGTATATCAGATTCAGATTTGGATTTAAGAACGGAAATACCCTGTCAAATGCAAAGTAAAATTGAAGATCGGAGCAGAAAATGAGACTAGATGGCCCGCGTATGCAGAGCATCTGCTCGAGAAATTAAAGCGCCTGAGACGGTGCACTTTTAGCGGCCTTCTCGGTTTACACACTCCTTCGTCGCGGCCGTCAAATGCGCTAGCCTACTTTCGTTGAATGTTTGGTCAGCAAACGTCTTTGTAATATTGAAGCAGCGCTTCCCCTCTCAGCATGGCTATGGAGGTGGTCGGGCGCCCATCTACTCCTGGAGACGACGATGCCCATCGCCTTAGAGCCATTTTACTCAGGCATGTATCTGCTCCTTCCTCTTCTATGTCTCCTTTGGAAATCTCATATGCTTGTAATCCAGTTCAAAGCATTGCCCTGCAGCAGCCCCATGCATTTTTTCGCCTTTGTTTTCCCCTGCTTCTCCGTTGCCTTTTCGGTCTCCAGGATTCTTCTTATGGGGCCCCTTCTTCTACCCCTTTGGCCCAATCCGGTGGTTGGCTATCTCTCCTTGTTTCTCATTCTGGAAACGATTCTGCCATACGTGCCATTCATGGTTTGCTTGCCCCAGACGGTGCACCTATATTTGCAATTCTTGCAGCTATATCTTAATCATTTGGTTACGCAAGTGGAGCTGGGGGAGTAAGCGTTGTAAAATGAAAAATTGTGGAAAGCAAGGTCAGTATTTCCTTATGTCTAATTGGATTTGCTTTCGAGTGATTAATTACTACATTAATTGTTTATTATAGTTTTTAATTAAATATATTAATTAATTATATTAGTTTAAATCTATCCTCTTCCTGCCCCTCCACCATCTTCTTTGCTCTCTCCCGTTCTTTGCCCCTACCCTTTCTTTGCCTCATATGATTTAACCTTTTTCCGTTCTCCACGTGCCTTGCCCCTCCACCATTTTCTTTGCCCTCTCCCTCTCTTTGCCCCACATGCCTTGCCCCTCCCCTTAACCCTTTGAAGCTCCCCATGCCCCTTTGCTTGTAGATAACATTTTAGTTTAAAATGCTATCTGCCTCTTTCCCCTTCTCCTAACTTTCCATCCTCCCCTCCTCAATGTGTACCATCTTTGCCTCTCCCCCCTCAACTTGTGCTTTTGTAAAATTTGCGTCACTTGTTAAATAGGATCTCTCATTTGCTTTGATGTCTTTTCGCAATGCTTTTCGTAAAAAACACTAACACAAGCAAAGACACAATATCTAAGAAAGACCATGAGCAATGTCAACGTATAAGAACTCTCTCAAAAGTTTGGAAAAGCACTAGTCACAGATTAGTGAATGAGGCCCGTAATTTAGAATACTGCCCACTTTAACCAAATTGGACTTTAATGCATTTGCTCTCCCTGTTCCACCATCTTCGGCCTCACAACCTGCCTTACCTTGGAGATTAGTTGCCGCTGCCAATAGAAATACATGAGAGCGGTTTGGTGATTGGATTAAGAAAGATATGTCTTATGCAGTATCTTTCGCTCGAGTCTCTGCTGCTATTGATATGATGGTTCAAAATAATAAGAAAGATATTGGTAGTTTGCTTGGAGAGCTTTAGGCAAAGGAGACTCAACTCGATTTTCAATTACCTCCTGTGGATGTCTTTTATCAAACAGAGGTATGCAGAGACACTCAACGGCATCTGGCTACAATGTTGTACAGATTGATCATGATTTGCCCAAGAGATGCATCAGTAACTTGATGTCATTTGGGGTGGTGGGCCATTATACTGCCATTTCTGGATGTTAGGAAGCTTGGGTACTGGTTGACAGGCCATCTGCGTAGGGTTGGTCTTCCTGCTTATCGAACCTTGAAAATGCTTGGGCAGGACTTCTTTTTAGTTATATTTGGTGATGTTGATGTTGCTGATCAATTGGTTGCTCGAGGTGTTGATCCTATGCGGAGTGATTACATCTTATACCAACCTTACTCTCCTGGCTTCTCACTGGGTATGGGTAATGCTTTGAAGATGCCTTGTTGGTTCTCTATTATTCTAGAGCTTCCTCCTGATTTGCTTGTGTTGGACTTCCTTGTGAGCGTTGCTAATGGTTTGGGTACTCACTTGGCCCATTCCATTGTTGACGATGCTAAGATTGTGTTTCTTTGCCTTGTGGTCGAGCTCTTCCTAGCTCACTTATCATTAATAGTGGCCCTGTGTTCCTCAAATTCGATCTGTAACTACTGAATGGTCCTCAACATGCTGATTAGTTTACACAACTTCAATTATTTGCAAATTTTCGTGCGACGCGGGATCGCCCTGCCAATGTTCCTCCACTTCTGTTACTCCCAGACCTGCATCCCCTATGTCCACTTCTGGTAAAGGTGCAACTAATAAGAACGTCGACATGTCCTCTGATTCTAATGTGCAATCTTCACCCTGTTCTTACTACGTATGCTAGAGTTAAGTTGCAAATGATCCAGGAGCAGCAGGAACGATGAGAAAGAGCTCCAGATGACTGGACAAAAGTCAATTTGAAGAAAGCCGCACGTAATAAATTTGCTCAATCTGCTTCTCAGGCTGTACATCCTAGTGATAATGAACATGGAAAGGCACAGTAGTAGGCCGTCATCCCCCCATCAGAGGCCAAGATACTCTGTGGAAGGTCAGAGCAAAGAGGAGGCTCTCCATCACCACAATATGCTCATAACATGGAGAGGGTGGAGCGGAGCGGTGACTCCCCTCTGCCAAATGCTGCAGGACACGTTGGAAGGGTGGAACAGAGAGGAGGCTCCCCCTTTTCACTTACTCGTTCACGATGGGCTGACCTCTCAGATACAGTGAATCCTGAGGTCACTGAGATAAATATTCTTTCTTGGAATATTAGGGAAGTGGCTTCTTCCCCAAGCAAAAGGAGCAGGTTATCTCTCTATCTATCTAAGTTTTCTATGGATATATATTGTTTTCATGAGCACAAGTGTCGTAAAGGTGATGTTCAAAAATTGGCTAGCATTTTGGGACGTGAGTACAATGTGCTTGTAGCGGCTGCTGATTCTGCTAAAGCAGGTGTTCTTACTGCATGCAAGCCCTTTTTGAATGTCACTTTTACTCAATTGGACAGGTTTGATCGTTGGACAACTTTTAAATGGAAAGAGCGCGGACAAGGGTGTGGTTTAGTGAATATTTATGCTCACAATTATCCGCACCAAAGGGGAGCTTTGTGGGCATCTCTTCGCAGTAAAATTCCCAGGTTCGACAATAAAATTGCATGGTTGCTCGTTGGGGATTTTAATATGGTTGAATTGGAGACAGATAGATGTGGTAGGGGATCACAGATGGTTCAAGGATTTGAGCGGGAGCAATGGCACCGGTTGTTGCATGATTGTGGCTTTGTGGAGATTGATGGTGATACCTTCACATGGTTCAATGGATGGACAGGCAATGGTAGAGCATACACTCGACATGACCGTGGCTATTATAATGGTATAGCTGCTGATTTTCTACATTTACATAGAACTAATTTGTTGCACAGTGCAGTATCAGATTATAATCCACAATGGTTCTCTTCTGGACATCCCTTCTCTCGAAGAGCTATAAAAACTTACTTCAAGCTTAATACTAAACATTTGAAAGATCTTGAGTTCATTGCAGGGTGTAGGAGTGCATGGTCTCAAGAATATTCTCAAATGGGTGGTATGGCTGGTGTTGTTGCTGCTCTTAGGGCTGTTAAATCCTTTGCAAAGCGGTGGGGCCATGCGTAGGTGGTCCAGGCCAGGGGCCAATTAACCAGGTTGTATCAGGAGTTGCAAAGGTGCCGCGCTACGGTTCCTCCTTCCGGTATTAGGGAGAAAGCAATATTGGCAGAGGTTGAAGACAACTCAGGTGAATCAAGCCAGGGTAAAGGCTAGATTGGAATGGTTTAAATATGGTGACAAATGCTCTCACTTCTTTTTTTTGGGCCACTAAAAGAAGGCGTATGATGGCCTCTATTAACTCCCTTATTTTGCCTGATGGTTCAGAGATTTCTGAGCCGGTTCAGTTGAAGCAGTACCTCCATGACCACTTCTCCTCTTTTTTTGCTATGCACCAACTGCCCTTTCAAGAGGATATGCAATCTGCAGTCTTGTCGAAGGTGCACCCCATATTGTCAGCAAAGCAACGTGCACACCTAGAATCTGACATCACCATCAATGACTTACATTTAACTGCCTCTCTTTAAAGAAAGACAAGTGCCCTGACCTAGATGGTCTCCCCATGGAATTCTTTCAAGAATATTGGGATTGGTTGGGTTGCGACCTTTACAATGCCTTTTGTGAGTTTCGTAGGTTCAGAAGTTTGGATAAGATCCTAAATACTGGCTGCATTTCTTTTATTCCCAAGCTTAAGGAGCCGAAGACGATATCTGACTGGCGCCCTATCACATTATTGTCTTCTATATGTATAAGATATTTGCTAAGGCCCTCGAAGAGAAAGTACGTGGTGTCTTAGCTTCTTCAATATCTCCTACTCAATCTGGCTTCTTGCCAAGAAGGTGCATCTTAGACAATGTTGTTGCCGCATATGAGAATATGTATTGGGCCAGATTAAAAGGTCAGCGCATAGTCTATCTTAAATTAGATTTTGCCACGGCATATGATAGTGTGGATTGGGAATTTTTGATGAAGAGCCTCTTGACATTGGGTTTTGGTAAGCGGTTTACCAGTGATGTTATGAAACTCCACATCTCGGCACAGTCTACTGTGCTTTTCCAGGGGGAACCTTCCACTGCTTTTTCTGTCGAACGGCTGGTCCGTCAAGGATGCCCATTAGCTCCACTTTTTGTTCACAATAGTAGCTGAGGTCCTCTCACAGTTATTTGCTATGGCAATGCAGGATGGGATAGTGCAGGGTTTGTCTATGGAGGATGGTTCACAAGAAATTTGTAATCAGTATGCTGACGACACCTTCCTCTTTCTTGTTGTTGATGCAGATAATATTCAGAATGCAAAACTTCTTCTTGATACATTTTCTTTAGCATCTGGAGTTCTTGTAGGCTGGTCAAAGTGCTCTGCTTTATGGACGTTTGATGGTGTTGTGCCGCCTTGTGTTGTTGATTTTCCCTGGAAGTGATCCCTCACGGGAAGGCTACTAAACTTCTGGGTATTCCTATGGGCATTCATATTTCCACCGCAGAGGCATGGGATATTATCATACAAGGATTGCGCAAGCATTTGTTCTGATGGAACACTGCTAAGCTCTCTCTGCCAGCGCGAATTACTGTTGCAAAGCATGTTTTGAGTAATTCCCACATCGATATGGCCTCTGCCCTACTTGCTTCCCAAAAAAAAATTCAGGTGATAGTTACCATTGTCCGTAACTTTATTTGGGGTGGGAATGAAATGCATGTCGTGGTGAATATTGCGTGGTCAAATGCATTACGCCAAAATTTGCTGGTGGCTTGGGTATGATAGACTTCCATTTGCAAAGTAAGATTCTGATGTTTAAGTTCATCTGGAGGATCCTTAATGATATGGTTGATTCACCTGGATTGGGGTTGGTGAAGCAGTCGCTTGCACATTGTGTTCCTTTTGGCAAGGCTTCATTAAAACTGCTTCTTCTTTGGGCTCTTTTTTGTATCAGCTTTACACTTTTCCTAATGCTTCCCCTTTTTTGAAAGGTTTGTTGGAGTCTAGGGAGACAGTACAGAGCTTATTTCGGATTGACCATGTTGCCTGTCATCAGTTGCATGCTCCTTGTTGGTGGATAACTCTAGAAAATAGTCTTCCACTTTGTGCCTCAGTCCATCCATTAACTCAATGGCGTTGGAGATTAACAGGAATCTTGATGATTGCGACACGAACCAAACCAAAGGGGGTTTTAGGGGGAATTTAATTTAAAATTGTTGGATGTAATAGTTTGTGTTATATAAATTTTTTTTTTGCCCCTTCGGGGCACTTAAAAAAAAGAAGATGAAAGTTATACAATGACATCGTGATGTAACAATAGCCTTCAATAGAAACCTAACATATAGTTCTTTATATTAAAAATAATGACAAGTGTAATACTGAAATTGCATGTCCAATAGTAGACCGATGTATGCGTGCAGCAGAGTCCATCTTTCATCACAACATTAGAATTTGAGCCAAGCATATATCCCCTATTTTGAAACAAGTACGAATTGCAGTAGACACCCTCAATCTTGCGGGCAAAGCTTGAACCTCTGAGGTTTCCAACATTGCTTCCAAAACATTCGCACTACATTAGGGAGCATACTTGACATTCAAATTTGACATTTAAATAGCTAAGTAATGATGCAATGAAATAGACAGGCTGGGATACAATCACCTAGTATCCCTGTTGAGCAATAATGGGCGATGGGAAAAACCCGTTGCCTCCAGCTAGCTATATTCCAAAGATTTGGTGGCTAGCTATTCCTGAGATTCGATGGAGAGCTATATCAAGGAAGTAGTTTCAATTCATGTTCATGTGCTTCCGAAACAGCCGCTCTGCTTAGAGATGGGGTTTTTGCGGGATAATCTAGGAACCTTTTTGCAGCCCTAAAGAATCAATACGGTGCAGAAGCCCGCTCCTATGCCAGAGAATCAACCTTTTTGCAGCCCTAAAGAATCAATACGGTGCAGAAGCCCGCTCCTTTGCCAGAGATTTAATCCTTTCTATCAAGGAAGAAGTTACACTTAGATATTTAGCTTGTCATTTCCAGCAAAAACCACCATGAAACCACCATGATTACAGGCTCGAACACATCTCTGTGGGTTCTTACAAAGTTTTGCATGGCCATTGCTCTGTTCTGGTTTAGAATCCTTACTCTCAAGTCCAGTATTTTAACTGTGAAGAGATCATGGGAAGCTCTGAGCCATAATCCATAAATGCTGCTTTTGCCAGAGCTACTGGTTCAAGAACCATACAGAATCTGTTGCATAATCCGCTGCATAATCCGGAAGCTTTATTGCTCCATGTGTTTGCCGCTCTGGTTAGAGATGGGATTTTTGCAGGATAATCCCTGCAAAAGAGCCATGGAAGCCTGCACTATGATTTCTGCTCCCTTTTCAAAACATATTCAGAAGATTGGAATGTAATAAACGAGAACATGCTTACCTTTGTCTTGAGTCTTTCGAGATGAATCATTGGTTGGAGGCTTCAAATCTGTCATCTAAATTCGAAATTCATTTTTTGCCCTAAATTTGTATGTCATTTCCAATATGGTGCAGCCAGAAACATCCGATTGTGAGAGAAATCTACAAACTGTGCCCAAAATATCCGGCAAGAATTGAGAAGAAGATTGCCTGATGTTTGCCCAAGAAAGCTGGTATTGGAGCATTTCAAAAAACCAACGGACCAAGAGCAGAGAACCTTTTGCGGCCAGATTGCTGCCCCTAAAAAATTGGCATGGAAAAAACTGGCCTGGATAAAAATCGACCTGGAAGGAAAGCCGCCAGAAGAAGTAGCCTGGAAGAAAAATCGAGCAGAACTCCCTAAAAATCCTGAAATCCTTAAAACCTGCAAAATCCTCAAGAGCTCCTTATCCATCCATCTTGCAGACAGATACGGCAAGGTTTACCTAGAAAACTTCGAAAAAAAAAAATAAGAAGAGAATAGAAAAATTCGACCTACCCTTTTCCTTTCCTGAAACCCTAAAATGCAAGGGTTGATGCCTGCATATGCACTCTAGAAATACTATTTAGTACATCTCAACTAATACAACAACGAAATCATAGAAAAACCATGTGAAAAAACGT
>JAANSK020288191.1:0-10626 GCA_011763485.2 Isoetes engelmannii | reverse complement strand
GGGGCTTGGTATCATGTATATTGTGTTGGTACGTGAATGAACCCACATAAGAGAGAAGCTGTCAAGCAGGCAAGCTTTACTGACATAACTTCAAAAAAGCATTTATGCAATACACAATCTTAACCTGTATTAATCTATCTCTTATGGTAGGGATTCATATATTAGTTCTATCTTACAGAGGCTATTAATAGTTTTGTTAGCTTATACTTCTTCACAACTAATATCAATCCGCAGAATCACGAGCTTGGCAAAAGATTGGAAAACATCTTGCAAAGCTTGCTTTTTAGAAGATGTGTATTTGCCTTCATACTTCATACAAGCGATTCTTGATATACTTTTCTTTCTCTTCCATCAAATCAGTTATAATTCTTATTCTCACTGTTAAGATGATTGGTGTCTTTTGTCTTATACCAAGATTAGTTGCATTTTTATTGGATTCGAAAAGGATAACTTGTCTAATTGATGTTTAAGCTTCCATATTCAGTAATTCATTGAAAGTTTGCCAATTTAATGTGCCAAACAACCTTGAACATACACTCATGCTAACACAAAGATCTAACTGGTGAATGGAGGTTTTATCTCATCAAGGTGGTCCCGGGTTTTCCTCTTGTATCCCTCTATAGTCATGATGCCTACTCATTTAAAATATTTTTCAAGCCTTTTTCGGGTCCTAGTTATAAAAATCCGTTTCTTGCTCCAAGAGCCTTACAGTAGGATGACGCCTACCGAGAGGTCTGGTTTTAGTTTTTATTGTAAGAGTTAGATTAAATGGCTTAAACATGGTTTTACAGTTTGGATTTTTGTCGGAATAGGAGTTCCTCCATTCCACTACTCATGTTTTGGAGCTATTTCAACATTTGAATAGATTTTGGTTCTGTTTTCTGCTTTGGGGCACTGAAGATTCAATTGTGTCGTTTGGAATTCGATTTGGCGGTACGATTGTGAAGTCTGGGATTAAGGTTCAGTATGCTTTAAATTTATCATTCTTTGCAGGGTGGCAGCATTCTTCTAAAAGCGTATATTGAGTTGCTTGAGAGTGAAGAGTTTTGCCAAAGATTGCAAAAGGTACATAAATCTGCTGAAAATTTTATTTTTTTCATGTACATGAGCTTTCCAGCAAATGATTTTTCTGGTTTTGAAATTCTTTCTGGTTGAATTTAGACGGGGCAATCCGGGCATATGTTGAAACTTGTGTCTATACGGGACTCTTGTCTCTTGTCTTTGTCGACATGGCCCAAGTCTATATATGACTCGCATTTATGATGGCTTGTTTCCAGAATTAGACACCTTAGCACGACCAATTTTGCTGGTCCATACCCTTTCTGAGCTCACCATTAGACTTCTAACTCATGCTGTGAATTGTACAATTACTTGAAGTATAAAAAACATAGTTAAAGATATACTTGAAAGTTCTAATGTGGGGGTTCCTGTTGATCTTAATGTTCCTAGTTCTTCACGAACTAAGTGGGCCAAACATAAAGTTGCTGTGAAACTAACCTGTGGCATTTATACAAGAAGCAAGGAACTAAAGCTGCAGGGACTACAGCTGGGTCTTCTGGATTTATTTGGAGAACTAGATCCTGATAGATGATGGTAAATCAAGAAAATCGACCAAAAAAGAAAATCATGGAAAGACCCCGAGGAGGAAATTGGCCGAATTGGATTTTTCTTTTGTGATGAACTGTATGAATGTGATGGTACAACTCGTCTCCAGTGTCTAGATAGTTTTTCAAGGAACGTGAGCACACTGAGAAATGTAAATTGTATGGCCAAGCTCCAATTCAAAGGGAAAACACTTTTGGGATAGTTATGTAAGGTGAGATGCACGATGCAAAAGTTGTTGGGGAGCTATTAAGACTTGGAAGTGCATAAAGAAGCTGATGAGGAAAGAATTCATGTTCGATGACTCCGAGGACTACCTCAAGGCCCAGTTGTACACATTGTGGGAAGCACATAAAAAAGCTGATAGGAAATAAGTCATGGTGGGTGACTATGAGGACTACCTCAAGGCCCAGTTGTACACCATGGGAAGCACATAAAAAAGCTGATAGGAAAGAAATCATGGGGGGTGACTATGAGGATTGCCTCAAGGACCAGTGCCACACATTGTGCAATGTTGGATGAGGCATTTTCAGCTAGTGTGCAAAGAGCTGCAAAAATCTTGGCTGCAAGAGATGACATCCGAAGGAGCTTACAGATCATTGCAGTTGCAATGGACATCTTGATTGTGATTATAGAGAATGGGAAACCAAATTGTGGCCTTGAAAAGGAGGATGATGGTAAGGCATCTACGGCGGAGTTATCAGGGTTAATAACAAAAGAGAATGGAGAAATGCCAGATGATTAAGAATCAGAGAATGATATACTGCTGTAAATGGTATGCACTAAAGGAAGCGCCTCTTGACAATGTGTTTAATTTGTCATTTTGAGGGTAGATATGAGTGTCTCCCTCTCTCTATTGGATGGTCTGCAGGCGGAACTCCTCAAATGGTCCGGGCCACCGATGATGCCAGTGCTAACAACAATGTTCAACACAACACTACAGGAAGGACTTCCATCTCAGTGGACTTGCAGCAGGGTTGTCCCCATATACAAGGCCGGGGACTCGAACTGTCCGGCAAATTACTGCACTATAATGGTCAGCTCTCGTTGCCAAGCTTTAGGCTACCATTATCAACCAGCGGAAGACCATATGGCCGGAGAACTCGGAGGTCCGTGCTCTCACCCAGGCAGGCTTCCACCTTGGCCACTCCATCATTAATCATCTATTCACTCTGAGAACCATCATTGAGGATAGCAGGAATCGCCTGCAGGACCTCTACTGCTGCTTCGTCAAGGCTTTTGACACAGTGCCCCGAGCCAACTTGTGGAGCAGATTGCAGCAGCTCAGGGCCCTCCTAGACCTGCAGAACGCAATATACAGGTTGTATGAGGCACACTCCAGATGCTTGGTGCCATCGGGGCAGGCGGTGGACAATAGTATTGGAGTGCATCAGGGTTGTCCCCTTTTGCCTACACTTTTTGGCCTCTACATTGACCAGTTGGAACGGTGGATGGTTGAACACGAGGGAATGGGCGCCACGTTGGTACACCATATTGTCAGGCAGCTTATTTCTGCTGATGATGATGACCTCTTGGCACACATCCCGGAAGACATGCAGCGCCATCTGGATGCTCTTGCCACTTTCTGCCAGTATACAGGCATGCGGGTCAATTTGGCTAAGACTAAGGTCCCGCTTGTGTCATTGTCTCGTCACTTAAGGCCACCCTTCTTCACGTACCAGGGGCAATCCGTAGAAGTGACTCCCACATACAAGTATTTGGAAATCGAGTTTTCGACTACCATGCATTGGGACAGTTCATCCGGTTGCGGGTTGCTCCAGACTGGAAGGCCTTGCATGCCATGCAGAACAATAGTCACCAGCAGAGCTTATGCCTGGGATCATCAGTCACATCTGTTCAGAGCTTTATTTGAGTCAGTTCTCTTGTACAGGGTGCAAGTTTGGGCTCCGGTCATATCCGCCACCACATGGGGTGACCTTGAACGAGTGCAGAAGGCTTTCTTGGCACGAGCACTCGGGGTGAAGTCCACAGTGCCATATCAGATATTGCTCCAGGAAACATGCTTCCTGCCACTTCAGAGAGCAGCCATGTGCCGGCCACCTCCTATACTTTCAGAAGGTAGCCCGTATGGAGGATGACCGACTACCTAAGGTGGCCTTAGCAGTCACGATGGGTCCGCAGCATCTTAAGGCCTGTTGGAAGAACAAACAGTGGTTCTTCCAGGGCATGTCCAGGCACACAGATGCGAACGGTTCCGCATAGAGGAGCAGGAGGAACAAAAGACATACTTGACGTCTGTTTCCTTAGCAAGCTGTCGGATGACGCTCTGACGCAGGTCAAGCTCGTATACTATAGGCAGCACGTTAACCCCATGCTCGAACGAGGTCCACACCAGTACCTGCGCACCCCACTGTCTACGAAAAAGCGTAGGCTCATAGCCTCCATTCGCACAGGGGGGCACCGCCTCTGTATTGAAACAGGGCGATGTGCAAGGGAAGCACGTGCGGGCAGGACTTATTAGTGCTGCTGCCAAGGGTACATTGAACATGAGTATCACGCTCTACAAGCTGGGCGCAATATCCTCGACTGATACCAGCCACTGCATCTCTTGCTGAGCACCGATGCGGTGGGATATCTTGGCTTGTACCTTCAGGAAATCATGAACGAGAGGTGTCGGCTTTGTCCTTCTGGGTTGTGATGACACCTTTTGTATAGTATACCAGCAAGTCCATTATCGCCAAGGTTTTTCCCTCGAACTTCCTTCGGGACGTGTTTTTTTTCATCCTGGCCATGCCCTTGCTGTTTTCTCTTTGTATGGGTTCTATAGGCCATTTGGTTTTCGTGGACGATAAAAATATTATTTTATTCTATTTTATTTTATTCTCACGCATTACCATGATGTAGTCAAAACTCTATCTGATAAGGTATTGGTGCAACTGTCATTCCCTTTCGTTGAAAAAGGTCAAGTTTTAATGTCGAACAATGTTGGTGTTAAACAAGGACGTCCATTATCCCTAACTTTGTTTGGCTTGATCGTGGACGAATTGGAAGCATGGATGGAGTATTAAGCATGGATGGAGAATATTGGGAAAGAAGGCATGTCAATATGCACGTATATTGTCTTGCTATTAGTACATGCTGATGATGATATTTTGCTCTTAGCCAGAAATGCAATTGTGCAATAGATATGCAATATCATTTGGATCCTCTAGCAAATTCAATGATGCAAAAGGGATGGCAGTGAATATGAGCAAAACTAAAATAGTTATTTTTGCTGCTAATAAGATAGACCATTTTAGATGGTACTATAACAGTGAGTTTATAGGAATTGTAAGTACTTATAAATATCTTGGTTTGATTGTTAATAAGAGCTTCCATTGGAATCAAGCTGTTGAGCAAAGAGTTAATGGTGGATTGAAAGCATTATTTGCATAGTGTAAAGATAGATATATTGCGCTTTGATACTAAGAAATTGCTATATACTTCTATTGTACAAGCAGTTGTGCTCTATGGTTATGAAGTTTGGGAACCCGAACTTATCATTGGAAATGTGGAAAAGATTCAAAGATTTAAAAAACGTTTCTCCATGCTGAACTAGACTACAATAGGCACTAAAGTTCAGACACCATATGATATGCTTTTAGCAGAATACGGGATGCTCCTTGTGAAAGTAAAAGCACTATATAGAATGCTTGTGTACTTATGCAAAATAAAATTTGATATGTACACTGATTCATTGCCTTGTCTAGTCATGGAAAAAAATCAAGAGAGAGGGTGGTATGCAGATATTCAAAAGTGGCTTTGCAAATGGGGCTTGAATATTATAGATATTGATAGTAATAGAACAAGCAGGTTAAAGAAATGGATAAGGGAGCACGTAGCACAGAAGCATTGGAATGTGCCAGAGGTTTAAAATAAATACTACAGACGGATGATAAATCCAACCTTACAAGAAGCACCATATTTGGAAGACAATCTGCCACTCAAATTACGACATACAATTAGCAGGATGAGACTTAAATTTGATAGACTTGGGGTGGAGGTAGGGCGAGGGCATTATATTCCCCGTGAAGCAAGGGTATGTAAGATATGTGCATCTG
Source organism: Isoetes engelmannii (assembly GCA_011763485.2). Taxonomy (NCBI): domain Eukaryota; kingdom Viridiplantae; phylum Streptophyta; class Lycopodiopsida; order Isoetales; family Isoetaceae; genus Isoetes; species Isoetes engelmannii. The sequence goes on along the minus strand of JAANSK020288191.1, from coordinate 4,963 downwards.
ACAAGATAGAGCACGAGGCTCGTGTCATTCTCGGATGTCTTGCATATGCATGTGTCTGGCATAAATTTGGAATTACACATCACTCATTGATACATTTCTTTACTGCTCCATTTCCAGTAGGAAGATTTCTTGTAGAAGTTCGTGATCGTTGAAGGATTACTTAAAAATAAGAAATGAGGTTAGTGTTGAAGAGATTGAGGATGAAGAGAATGATGTATTCTTGTGTGAGGATGCATTAGATGATATTTCTCTGATTTTAATGTACAAGTTGAATGTCTTCAAGATTTGATGGTCTTGTAGACATAATTATTTCAAATTCCAGTTTATTTTTATATTTCTCTCTCTCCATTCTCTATATAGTCTATCAAATAGAAACATTAGGAAGGCACTACCTCAACCTCACGATGATAGGATGTTTTTTGACGAGAGTGATATAATGAGATTTCAGTGGATCTGAAGACCTTTTGGCATCATAAAGACCAAAAACCTTAGTCCACGATCACTCAAAAAAACATTGAACACGTCCTCTCATGCGCTTGCCAAAACGTTCCATGAAGTTGGTGGAGCTGGTAACAGGAAAATTCACAGTATTCACACTAGGCATGAAAACAACAGTTCCGTGGGTTAATCCCTCTAATGGAGTAGTTCCCTTTCTACAATGTTTCCAACTCCACAACAGTAATATTCACTCTTCTTGCCACGGGCCAATCTGCTGGACGTGTAGGTGTGCCTGTAATGCATGCAGCTAGATAGTAGGTATGTTGTAAATTTTGAGGACAAAACTAAAACATCTGTGTGATCTTTCTCCCATTTGCTTTCCTTTGTCTAGTGAAGCATGCATGGTGCAACAGTGGATTCTGTATGAACTTTATTAATTTCAGCATTGCATCTTCGACCATTGAACTTGTCTCTACCTTGACACCTTATTTTACTGCCAGGTTCTGTTCTTCTGATAGCCCATTCTTTTAGAGGCAAAAAATATTCATGCAGGTATGTAGCATCATCAAAAATTGTATTTCATTTTGCTGAAGCATTTACCCTAACTCTAGTCTGAGTATGGGCCCTTTTGTCTGGACAATGACTTCCACTGCCTACATCCCTGCTATATTCTATGTTATCCCTGGTCCTTTTTAGAATGGTTTGATTGTTTCCTCCTGGACCTGCATGAATGGGTCGTGTTCTACTATGTAAAATTGTCGAATTAACTGCACTGACACAAGTGGAAGGAGTAACATTGCTAGCCACTGGAGTGCCTAGTCTGCGCATCAAGGTATCCATCCTTGGACTTATTCTAACAAAATTGTGTTCTCTATGTGCTTTGCACTTTGCACTTTGCAGAACAGCTTTTGTCAGATCGTACAAGCAAGCATCATGTAAAGATAATTTATTGACATATCCCCTTGATGCTAACCAATTTGCATGCACAGATTCAGATAGATTAGTGTTAGGGATTTGAGCTGCACTTGCTAGATTCACCCCATCTTCCATAAAGTTGCCCCATCTCTTTGATGCTACCATGTCAGCCATGAGCCTAAAGAAGTTATGTCTGTAGGGCTAACTTTTTCAGGCCACTAGTTGACAACATTCTGAAAAGCTACCTCAACATCTTCTGCAGTACTTGCTAATCTCCATGCCCTGCACAAAGTTAGATGCTCTTGTCTATGTTCCAGCGATATGAACTTATTTGTGTGTCTTTGAAGACATTGATCCCAGTGGAACTTACAACCACTTTTTCAACAGGAACCACAACTTAAAGTGGAAGTTTCGTCACAGAGAACAAGTTTTATGTAGAATATTCAGCAAGCTCCATAGTGCGGCGCCGCACCCTTTTGAAATTGACTTCATTTTTTGTATCCTGGGCAGAAGGATGCCTCTGATGAGGAGACTTGTACTCGAAGTTCCAGAGTACCAGGAACTATGAATTGAAAGGACTTATCAGGAACGATGTTCTTTTGTTAAGATGATAATCACAGAACAACAGGTTGGATGGAGGAGATATGTTATAAACCAACATCCAACTTGCTGTTCTGTGATTATCGTCCCAACATAAGAACATCCCTCCTGATAAGTCCTTCCATTTTACATATTTTTGAAGTTCCTTCTCGAAGTCGTTATTGACCTCATTCCAGTAATCATCCCATTTAGAGCAGATAGAGGTAATAACTGAAACATCAAAATATTTACTAGATTTCATGGACAACACAAACTTTTATTTTTCTGGCAAATACCCATCGTTACGTAGAATCTCCCGTACCCTAGTATTACTCTTTGGCACTACGCACTGCCGCATTTCGCAGAATACGCCATAGAGGAATCTCTGGAGGTTCGCTTGCTCTCTCGATGCGATATTTGCTCATAATGTCAGCCACCATCTCGTGAGAAAAAACCTGATGAAGAATGATAGATAAATAATTTTTCAAGTAAAATATGAAATCAAAGCAAGCTTGAGAAACTTATCTGGGCAAATTCTGGATCAGTGGCCGTCATTTCTTGGACATCACTCAATTGTTCATTTCTTGCCATTGGACTTTCTGTGTCCTTTGTCATGGCTAGGTCTGTGAATTCCTTCTCGGTGGGTATAACAATTGTGTATTCTTTGGATACCTCTAACTGCTTCTGTCGTTTTCTCCTTGGGGTGTGTAAGCAATAGGAACAAATGCGATGGGAGTTTTATTTCTAGTATAAACCATAACAGACCATGTCCTTGAACATCACAACACCTGAAATATTAAATACATATAAAAATGAACTTTGTCTGCAAACTTGTAATAAAAATCTAAATGATGACATGTGAAAAGCAGTGGCTAAGAAAGTTAAATCATTTCTTATCTACACTACTTACCTGTTCTGGTTTATAAAGTGAGTACATCATGAAACCATGGACATTCATGATGTACTAACTTTATAAATCATCAGAACAGGTAAGTAGTGTAGATAAAAATTAATTTAACTTTCTTAGCCACTACTTTCACATGTCATCATTTAGATTTTCATTACAATTTGCCCAGGTAAGTTTCTCAAGCTTGCTTTGATTTCATATTTTACTTGAAAAATTATCTATCTATCATTCTTCATCAGGTTTTTGCTCACGAGATGGTGGCTGACATGATGAGCAAATGTTGCGTCGAGAGAGCAAGCGAACCTCCAAAGATTCCTCTATGGCGTATTCTGCGAAATGAGGCAGTGCGTAGTGTCAAAGAGTAATACTAGGGTGCGGGAGATTCTACGTAACGATGGGTATTTGCCAGAAAAAGGAAAGTTTGTGTTGTCCATGAAATCTAGTAAAGGTCTCTATCCGCTCTAAATGGGATGATTACTGGAATGTGGTCAATGATGACTTCGAGAAGGGAACTTCAAAAATCTGTAAAATGGAAGGACTTATCAGGAAGGATGTTCTTATGTTGGGATGATAATCACATAACAGCAAGTTGGATGTTGGATTATAACATATATCCTTCATCCAAGCTGTTGTTCTATGCTTACCATCCCAACATAAGAACATCTTTCCTGATAAGTCCTTCCAATTCATGGTTCTTGGTACTCCGTAACTTCGAGTACAAGCCTCCTCATCAGGGGCGTACTTCTGCTCAGGATACAAAAGATGAAGTCAGTTTCGGAGGGGTGCGGCGCCGCACTGCCTCTGGAGCTTGCTAAATATTCTACATAAAACTTATTCAACTTATTCTTTGTGATGAAACTTCCACTTCAAGTTATAGTTCCTGTTGAAGAAGTGGACGTAAGTTCTGGGATAATATGTTCAAAGACACACAAATAAGTTCATATCGCTGGAACATAGACAAGAGCATCTGACGTTGTGCAGGGTGTGGAGATTAGCAAGTACTGCAGAAGATGCCGAGGTAGCTTTTCAGAATGTTGTCAACTGGTGGCCTGGAAAAGCTAGCCCTACAGACATAACTTATTTAGGCTCATGGCTGGCATGGTGGCATCAAAGAGATGCGACAACTTCATGGAAGATGGGATGAATCTAGCAAGTGCAGCTCAAATCCCTAACACTAATCTATCTGAATCTGTGCATGCAAGTTGGTTAGCATCAAGGGGGTATGTCAATAAATTATCTATGATGCTTGCTTGTATGATCTGACAAAAGCTGTTCTGCAAAGTGCAAAGCACATAGAGAACACAATTTTGTTAGAACAGGTCCAGGGATGGATACCTTGATGCGCAAACTAGGCACTTGTGTTAGTGCAGTTAATTCGGCAAATTTACATACTAGAATACGTCCCATTCATGCAGGTCCAGGAGGAAACAATCAGACTATTCTAAAAAGGACCAGGGATAACATAGAATATAGCAGGGATGTAGGCAGTGGAAGTCACCGTCCAGGCAAGAGGGCCCATATTCGGACTAGAGTTAGGGTAGATGCTTCAGCAAAACGGAATATAATTTTTGATGATGTTACATACCTACATGGATATGATTTTCCTCCAAAAAAATGGGCTATCAGAAGAACAGAACATGGCAGTAAAATAAGGTGTCAAGGTAGAGACAAGTCCAATGGTCGAAGATGCAATGCACCTGTATACATAATCCACTGTTGCACCATGCATGCTTCACTGGACAAAGGAAAGCAAATGGGAGAGAGATCACACAGATGTTTTGGTTTTGTCCTCAAAATGTGTAGCATACCTACTATCTAGCTGCAGGCATTACAGGCACACCTACACGTCCAGCAGATTGGCCCGTGACAAGAGGAGTGAATATCACTGTTGCAGAGTTGGAAACATTGGAGAAAAGAAACTACTCCATTAGAGGGATTAATCCACGGAACTCAATGCCTAGTGTAAATACTATGAATTCTCCTCCGGCAAGCGCATGAATCAGTGTGGGAATTTGACACCTCAGAGGGTGTCAATAGCAAAAAAAAAGTGTCAAAGAGACAAATTTTTTTTAAGAAATGTGTCAAAAGAGACTTTCTAGTTCGAGAAAATATGTCAAAAGAGAC
>JAANSK020288180.1:0-10627 GCA_011763485.2 Isoetes engelmannii | reverse complement strand
TTCAAGAATGTCACTGCAGACCAAATTGAGAGAGGAAAGAATCTTTATGCCCTCTATGGAGCAGGGGATATAAAGAACTGTGTTGTGCTTGATAATCGTAACATGTTTGCCAAAGCTAAACACTTCCACATGTATCATGGAAAGAGGAGGGTGGCTGCATCCCTTATCCAAACAGTGCATAGAATGCTTCAGACGGAGAAGTTTGTCTTCAGTGGGGCATGGGTCCTCCCTACAAACACTGCCTTCATATCCCAAGAACGTGTTGAGGCCGCTTGGAGATTGACGTTGAATCCCACCCATGCCACACATAGTGATGTGAGGAATGTACTCTTTGGTCTGCCTCCAGGAATAGTCCCATTAGAAAGAGTTGGAAAAGGGAGAAGGCGTTATTGGGATGCCTGTGCCAACACTAGTGAGGTTGAGGGAGTAGATGATGATGACATGGCTGATTTGGATCCGATGGAAGAAGAGGGGCCTTCTTTCGAAGCCAATATGAATCCTCCCTTTAGCCCTTGGCAGAGTTTCATTCCTATCTACACAAATGATCCTACTTTTTCTGCTATGTAGATCTCATATGCAAATGCTTTTTCATGTACATATGTTCACTGGTTTGTTCTTGTAGGTGTAGATACTGAGAAGGAGAAGGTTGAATCTGTGGCGCATGAAAATGGGGTTTTCAATCCTGTTGTCACCATGGACACTGAGTCCGAGGAGGAGCAGTTTGACATAGCTCATGTTGGTGATGCTAGCAGGTCTGAGTGCTTTCACTTGCACGTAGATGTAGACTTACTTGCAAAGCAGACTATGATGTCTATCCGAGAATGCAAAACCGCGTTGTGAAACACTATGCAGCGGTTGGATGAGGCACTCCACTGTTTAGATATGGATGATCTCAAAGTCTCCCTGAAGCAGCGCCGTGTGTTCAGAGGCCACATGAATCTGGTGAGGGCAGTGTTGATAAGGCATTTGAACACCCTGGAGCGCCTTGGACGAGATCACTTCCGCACCATGCAGGCTTAGGATGAAATCATGTTTCTTGTACAGTTGTTTGTGATGTCCTCTTCATAGTGGCCGGATTTTGGAGTCATGACAGAGTCCTTTGCTTCTTTTGTGCATTGTTTTTGACAGTTATGTTTTGGTACAGCTGAGTTACCCATGTACAACCACTCTTCTTTGGCATTGTAATATAAGCAAATCCGATATTTGCATGTAAATTTTGCGTTTGGCAAGCTGCGTTCCATTCTGTTGTTTGTATGAATATATAACAGGTTCATAAGCCATCCCACGATGTTGGAAATGTTGGAAATACTTTGGTTTTTTTGTGCAAGACTATTGTAGTTGCTTTTTTTCCCATGTATTTCCTATCCTTAGGGGGGCGTGTTAGAATACAGGGGGCTGATGTGTAAAATCGTGCGCTCTTGATTTGGTATAATGCTTGGAATATTCTAGGATCCAATATAACCTGGGAAGACATGGGTAGCTAAGGTTAAGGTATAAGTTTTTTAAAAGATGAAATGCGCACATGGCGGAAATGGACGGAAAAAGAGCATTTTTTGCGCATTCGTAATTTGAACCTCCTCTAAACATTTGGAACGAACGCAAAACCCAAAACTAGGGTTTCAATTTCTCCTCGTCTGCGGTCCAGTCCAGCTATTGCATCACTTGCTATGGAAGCTCGAGCGGGTCTGTCTTCTTCTTCGTAATTCCGGTAAACAGTTTAACTCTGAAACCCCTAAGCGCACCATGCAGCAATATGCCGTTTGCGAATTTGAGCTCTTAAATTGGACTATGACAAGCAAATCCCAGATCAGAATAGTGTTTAGTTGACTGTGGGATGCTAGAAGAGTCTGTGGGTTGATATGATGGTAACGGACTACCGTCAACGGATGCTTGAACTGCGGTCTCCACCGGGATCTACAAAACGTAAGCATTTTAGTGCATTTGAACATTTACGAGCTTTTGACAAGAAGTTTCGGATTTTGGCTCCCGATAGTAGTCCCTTCCCTTTAGATTTAAAAAAAAATTCAACCTACGGCACTGTTGATAGAGTATCTATTTCAATTTCGTCTGACGGCTTTTCAAGATCATTAAAAGAACGGCCACAGCAAGATTTTCATGTTCAGAGGATGTATGATGTAACAACCGAAAGAAATAAAAGTCAGAGACATGCATCAAGTATCAGGGACGGCTTGGAATTTGAAACACCAAGTTTGAAAAGTTTAGGTAAAGAAGCAAGCCAAGTGAGCAGCGGGGATGAACCATCACAGCTCCCTAGCAGTATAGTGCATAGGCCAACCAATATTCATTTTTCTGAAAATAGTTTGTTAAACATGGATGCGTATAAAGGGAAGTGTCGGTTCACAAGCACTACAGCTTCATCTCCTCAAAAGCGCAGAGGCAATATCTTACAACGGCGGAATGCACCATTGTTTAGTGAACTCCGTTTCAGCAGGGCTGACAGTGCTGCAATTACAAAAGAATCATATTTGTCCTTCCTGTGGCCCAAAAAAGATGTATCTGGCATCAACCAAGCTTCTAGCTCAGGCAGTCAAAGAAGAGAGATTACTTCCATGCCAAAGTGGAAGGAATTGTATGAGGATACACAGAAAATAAATCCACAAGTACTTACAGATGAAGCTCAAACCCTTGAAGCTCAACTGGAACAGCTGTCATTAACAAGGCAGCTCTGGAAAAAACCTGAAGAGGATACTGATAAATTGAAGAAGGTAATCCTATATTCTGTTTAAACTTGTTTTTAACAATACAGTTATTTGACGCTTACCATATTCTTATTGGACTTAGGATGCTGCATTTGCCCCCTTGTCAAAAGAAGCAGAAGAGGAAGTTAGATTTGCTCTGACAACAAAAGACAGGTATCATTTTGCAGAGCTCTATCCTATACTGTTTCAAGATGCTACATCTAAGACTCATGGTATTAATTCTTCCCAGGAGGAAGGTTCTTGTTGTGCATGCAAATTCAAATGTGGAGATTACTGGAGCAGTTATACAGTGCCTTGCCCCTGGAGTATGGCTTAACGACGACGTGAGTACCTTGACACTTGAGGCAGGCTAATATTTGATTTCATGGGCATCTGAATCTTTTCTCTGGATTCTTAAAAAATTTCAGGTTATAAATGTGTACATGGAATTGTTGAAGGAAAGAGAGCATAGAGAGCCGGAGAACTTCCTCTGTTGCCACTTTTTCAACACCTTCTTTTACAACAAAGTAAGGCGGGCAGCCTAAAATTTGTTTTGTGTACGTTGTTTCAGTACTTCATTCTTTGTACGCTTTCTAATTCATTTTGTAATTTAATAGAGTTTGTGATATCACAAAACAAAATTATTCCTTTGTTTGTGTCCTGCATGGCATGTGTCCTGCATGGTGCGGTTGTTTCTGGAAGCTGAAGGTTATTCATGTCGATCGTGGCCACTACCTTGCCAATTTATTGACATTATAGTTTTATTGATGCGAACCTTTGAAACTCTCTGTCTTCATGCTAATTTTTATTCTTCCATGATGTCATTGCTTTGACGTTCATAATTATACCCAAGTTGTTGTTCATAATATTTATTCAAATGCATAAAGCATTCACTTACAGATTTGGGAATCTCCAAACCAGGTTATGTTGGTCTGCTGATGGTTTTTAAAATGCTTTCTGATGAACTCAGCTCTTTAAGGATAAAGGGAGCTATGACTACAAAGCTGTTCGTAGATGGACAACAGAAAGAAGAATAGGATACAAGCTTAATGATTGTGAAAAGGTTTCGTTCATTCAATTCACCTGGTTTACATGGTTTTTCATGCTTAAGTTACCTGACCAGTCAAAAGTTGTTTTTGTCTGCAGATTCTGGTTCCGATCCATAAAGATATCCACTGGTGCTTAGCTGTCATTGACATGAAGGGCCAGAAGCTCGAATATCTTGATTCTTTGGGTGGGAGAGACAACAATGTTCTTAAAGTTCTTGTGAGTTATAGCTTATACCGATGTAGTCTTTATAAACCTAAAGATAGTCTTAGTAGAACCTCATTCTGATCTTGGTAGATTTCTTTTAACATTGGCATTTAGGCTCATTTGGTAAGTTGCATAAAAGGCTGATTATATTTCTGCAGGCAAGATACATTGTTGATGAAGTGAAGGATAAATCAGGGAAGGATCTAGATGTCAGTTCATGGACATATGACTTCCCAGGGGATATACCAGAACAGTTGAATGGGTATGATGGTCCACATTGAGTGCTCTTTATCATTAAATTTTATTAACTGGATTGACTTCGTATAGTCATCACATAGCACCCAATAAGCTGAGCTCATGTTGATAAGGTGTTTTACACGTCTAGTGTTAACACTGACACAGCAAATATTTCATTCCATGTTCCAATTTTTTCTCTTCCTTTACAGCAGGCTCTTAGTTGGACAAATAAATTTATTACTTAAATTGAAATATTGCAGATGTGATTGTGGGATGTTCATGCTAAAATATGCTGATTTTCACAGCCGTGGTCTTCCTCTTTCATTCACCCAGGTATTTATTTTTAAGTATTGAAAGTTGAGAATTATTGTGGATATGCATTCCTTGTTAATGTGCAATGTTTATGTGCTGCTTTTAGGACGATATGGATTATTTTCGGAGGAGGACAGTGTATGAAATTGTTAAGTTGAAGGCCACTTAATGGACGAGTGACTTGTGCGATTTATTTGCTGGAATCTCTACTGTTTGTGGGTCTATATTCGTCATAAGTGGCGGATAACGACATGTGGGGACGCATGGTGATTGACCATGCAAGCCACGAGCCCATTGTTTATAAAATGACAAGTGAGATTTTGTGATTAAACGTTATTTTCGATTAATGGCAATTTGGATTAAATATATTTTTCTGTTTCTACTACCAGTAGTTATTGCACTGCAGAGACTTAATCTTAAGAAAGATGGAAAGTGGGTGGCAATGAGAACAAGCTAAACTAACAAGAAAACAAATTGGCAAGATGTACTAAGATTGCAATGTTCTTAAAACAAGAGGTTACCTTGTCCTTTAAATTCATGTACCCAGCTATTTTGGGAGGCACGCTAAGAGGAATCACTCCTTAAGCGAGCAAAAAATATAAATTGAAATTCTTTGAGGAAATTTGCATGAAGAATCTTTGTCAAACTTCATAAATTTTTGTAACCATAGCTATCCTTGCAGTTGCACACATTGATGGATGTCCCGGTGTTGGAGTTGTTGCCTAGTTACCATGGTGTGGTTTAACATAGTATTGCATGGTTGTTCTATATGTAAATGGGGCACTTAAATAAAATGTAAATGTGACATTTCACAACTAGTCAAAGTGGCTGTAGAAAAGAAGTTTAGTGATGTACAACTAGTAGTAGTGCCATTGAAATTGTTGGCCAAGCCTTCAATCCCCTACACAAATCTCTTGGGTTCTCCAAGATGGGTTTGATGTGATCCCGTAGATCGCAACCGAGTTGCAGTCTTAGTTCGCGCCGTCTAGGGCAATCCCTGATTGCATCCAGTTGGAATAAATCAACTCAAAAGGGCTGCAAAAGCTATCTAAGCAATTTTAGATCCTCTAGAACAACCGTTCAAGACTCCTCCTCGACAAATCTAAGCACTTGACTTGCCTCTTGAACAGACAACATTGTATCAAGGTGGTTCTTAAGCATTCATACATTCCATTTTGTGCTACAAGCACTAAACTAGAGGTGTACAAAATTTTTACTGGTTGTACAATATAGTGTAATATTACACTAACAATATATTTTGAATGCCAGATTTAAGTTAGGTTCCCCGCAGTAGGTTTGATGCGATCACTTGAATCACACTAGATTATGCCATATCCTCAAATGATATCCAGCACAACCTGTGTTTCAAGCCCGATTGGAACTACTCAATCCAAAAGAGTTGCAAAAGTTGTGTAAGCAGCTTTAGGTCCTTTACAAGAACCGTCCAAGGCTCCTCTTGAATCTACTCACTAACTCGCATTTCAAGAAGAGAAACTGTATCACAATAGTTTCTACATGAATTCATGCATTCCATAGAGATCCATATGATCACTTATAGAAGAATAATCCAAAGAATAAAATAGAATAGAATCGAATAAAATAGAGTAGAATAATAGAATAGAGTTTTTATCGTCCACGAAGACCAATTGGCCTATGGGACCTAAACAAGGAGAGCAGCGAAAGAGAAGCATTTTTTACATTGATAGACCCCCAACCATCATACATGGAATGCGGCTCTCACTGCGAGCTGGAGGGATGTCCATACCCACCACCCATAGCAGACTCCTGCACTCCTTTTGTACCTGCTACTACAGGAGGAAGCCATGAAGGAGGCCTCTATATCCACTTCTTCGCAAGCACTACTCTAGAGCTGGGGGCCACAAAGATCCCTCCGCCTATACCATCCCTGCAACACGCGTGGGATCCTCGAAGAACCCAATCCGCCACAGCGGGAGGACATCATACTACCCACGAGAAGAACCTGACTTGCTACTTCAGATGACCGCCTGAGGGTCGGCCTGGATGTCCCCACTCCAGCCGCCAGATGCTCGCATGTCCTGCCGGACCCAGAAACAAGAATGCTCTGTAAACGGTGCAAATCCAGATTCCAGCCCTTCGCTAGATACCGGTGAGCAAGGAGAAAGAATGCCCATCTTTCACAGCTCAAGGTTGCTACTAACAGAAATGGGATTCATAACTCCACCTGCCAAGCTCCTGCTAAGGGACTAGGTGGGGCCAGCAGAGGCCAACATAGCTAAGGGCCTGGACAACATTGCTAAGGGACTTGGAGCTTGCTTTTCTTGTTCCAGACTTATTTTTGTAGAGGATCTTGCTGGAGCTTGCTGAAAAGCTTGCTTGCCCTGTTATAAAGTTTTTTTGCAGGGGAGCTTTCCAGAGATGAGGCGTTGTTGCTGTTTGGAAATATCTGCAGGTAAAAAGACCATGCATGTTTTGCAAGATACATTGTTGCATAAGTTGCATTGCAATTTATATGATAAATGTCATTTTGAATGGCCCACTCTTTTGCAATGTATATATTGTAAGACAAGCAAAGATTTATCCCTCTTAGGAAAACTGATAAATTACGGAAGAAAAGAATAGATGATATATTGATCTGTATGAGAGCTGGTTGGACAGACCCCAACCATAGCCATGAATATATAGTACATGAATAGGTGAAGGGATGCATCTGATCAAGTAGGCGTGTCTCTTGGAGAGGTGCCTATCCAGCCGAATAGGCATAGATGCCACATCACTGATCCGTGTGCTTGATGCGTGAATCATATCCTTAACACCCTCCCATGATCGAGCATCTAGTATAGTATATGAACATCTTTAAATTAAGACTTAAGAATCTATGAACAAGATAAGATTGTTGATTCTTTCAATCAACTTGCCTCCTAGTCCGGTAATTGCCTTCTTGGAGTCTCAATCACCCTTTAGTGGCATCTTCTTACCTGCATTCACAAATATTTAGTCCTAGAAGTTTAATTCTTCATCATCTTCTACTATTGCAGTGAAACTTTTGATTTCATTCTCCCTAGATTTAGCGTCCTCGTTGCTCTTCTTCTTTCGGCAATCTCGTGCCCAATGACCTGCTTTGCCACAGTAGCGGCACTTCCCAGGCTTTCTTTCAGATAGTTTGATGCCTCCATCATTAGATTCGTCACTTTTCCCTTGATTACCCTTCCCTTTGACAATAGTGCCACAAGGGAATGATCTTGCTCTCGCAATTTGCGCTCATAAGAAGGTGGAAGGCTTTGAAACAAAATCGCCTTTGCATCATCGTCTGATACTTTCGCATTGATCCCAGCCGATTGATTTAGAATAGACCTCATTTTACTTATGTGCTCCGCCCGGGATGCTACAAAGCTGTCATGCTCATTATCATAAAACAATAATAAGAAAAATAAATAAGGACAAAGAATGAGGAAAACGTGCGCTAAATGAGGCTCTCCACGTATAAGATCAAACCTGAGTACATCCGAAGAGGCTTCGGTCTAGTATAATGTAGACCGCAATCTGAGCCCTACATCTAGCTAATTCTAAGCCATACACTTATGCTAACCTAAAAATGCCAAGTGTAGTCTGCCACCACCAACACCTAACATGTGCACAATGTTAACCACTAGGTGGTTAATAATGCCCTCCCTAAAAGTTTTTAGCACAAAAACATGTACAAACTTTTATAAGAGAAGTCTGTCATTCTTTTATAAGAGAAGTCTGTCATTTACAACATGGTGCCAAAAAATGAGGTTCTGTTTGCGAAAAAGATCTTCATGAATGTGTTGATGGCGAACAAGATTCGAAATAATGTCGATGATGCCGAACGTGGATCATAGGAACCGAGGCAAGAAAAACATAAGGACCATCCTCTTATATCATGGTAAGTCAAATTTTAATGAACTAGTGCACAAAATGCCTGACATACAAAATTATTAATGTCTAAAGGTTCATATGACGTAGATGTGCAATGATCGTAATGTCTTGAGCATAGTTCATATTAATACATTAATACATGTGCAGCAATGATCGTAATGTTTGAGCGTAGTTGACATTAATACATGTGCCTATCTCCCTCATTCATATGGAGATCGAATAATTTCTTCTTTAGAAGTACCTTTGAGTTTGATTTGTGCTCCAAAGATCTTGTCAAGCTCATCCCAAATATCTTTTGCAGATTTCAAAAAATCCACCTGGTGGACTTGTGTATCTCCTAAGCCCAATCCAATCATCGCCATAGCTAGCTTTCTTGTTCTTTAACACCCACTTAGCAATTTCAGCAGCATCGGTTGGTTTCTTCTCAGACCCGTCAGACCCATCAATGATTCCAAACAGATCCTTCTCTATCAAGTGAAACTTCATCTTCACTTGCCATGTATGGAAATTTTCGCCTTCAAATTTCTCAATGACCAGATATTTTCCTTTGGATAGAATATCAATCGATTTTGGTCTTTATAATAAATTCGCCGCAATCTGAGGCGATCAGAGATGAACGCCCTCCCAGGTGTCAAAGATTTCCGCTCTGCTACATTTCTTCGAATTTGTTTTCTTCCTTGCTTGCCGAAACTTCTCTGTGTGCCCCAAGACTTCAAGCCTGAGGCACTGATACCATGATAAATTACAGAAGAAAAGAATAGATGATATATTGATCTGTATGAGAGCTGGTTGGACAGACCCCAGCCATAGCCATGAATATATAGTACATGAATAGGTGAAGGGATGCGTCTGATCAGGTAGGCGTGCCTCTTGGAGGGGTGACGATCCAGCCGAATGGGCATAGATGCCAAGTCACTGATCCGTGTGCTTGATGCGTGGATCATATCCTTAACAAAAACAGTAGAAGAAACTTTAGATAAATACAATTATATTAATGAATGAAGGCATCACCTTATGCGTGAAATGTTGACATTATCAAGTGATCACATCACTCTTATTTACTTATCAGCTTCTTCTGCACTTGTTACATTTAGTTCTAGAGAAACTGCCCATTGCAAAGCAAACCATGATCACTACCAAGGAATGGCGCAGTAACTTTAACTGCTGGCATTTGCATTTGCACCATGATCACCACCAACGAATGGAGGAGTAACTTTAACTGCTGGCATTTGCATTTGTTGGCATTTAATAGTCACAATACTTCAGGAGTTGTGAAGCACGCAATATATGTACCTTGAAGGTGATGCAATTTACCATTCGAAAACATACAACGTCATCCAATGACAGGTTATAATGTTTCTGGAATCCCCGCCATCCTGGACTCAAGACAGGATAGCGGCACTTCGTATAGCCCACACCCATTCGCCATTTAATCCCCTCAGGGCCTATGATGTAGATACTTGTTGCTTCACCTGAAGGAAAATACCTCGCATATGCGGCCGGGATATTCTGCCATACAAAAAGTATTGTCATACTATATTTTAAATCAGGAACAACAAATGCAGGAGAATCTTATAGTTTACTTAAAGAGCATTTAAACTTAAAAAAACACTTACACATCCAGTGGAGAGTCTATGTCTGGTTATCTCAATTTGAAAGACACCCTCTTCTTCTTCTCCTCCTGAGCTAACAACAAATCTGTTGTAGCCTTTCTTCTTTTTATTATAATGTGATTTTCCACCAATTGCTTCGTTTACTCCTTCATTATGCTCTTGTATAACTCGCTTCATCATCCTCTGCTTCATTCGCCAGCTGATGCTGGAGAGATTGTTGCGCCTAACATGTTTTTGATGTTGTGATGTGTTGCCTACTTCTTCAGCATCATTATTATCTCCTTCTTCTTCTTCTTCTTCTTCTTCTTCTTCTTCTTCTTCTTCTTCTTCTTCTTCTTCATGTTCTTCATCTTCCTCTTCTTCTTCTTCCTCTTCTTCTTCAACATGTTCCTCATCATGATCCTCTTCATGTCGCCTTCGCCGGATCCGCTTCAACCTGAAGCCAGATCTGAATGGTTTGTTAATGAAGGACTTATGTGCTGCATTGTTTCCATTTTCATTGCCTTGCTCATCATCTACTTCATGTTGCATATGTGTCTTTTCCTTGTCATGAAAAATAGCATCAGCAGCAGTAGTATGCTTGTTGGTGCAGCTTTTAATCTGTTCTTCTGCATTATTTTCTGCATCCACATT
>JAANSK020288169.1:0-10627 GCA_011763485.2 Isoetes engelmannii | reverse complement strand
CTTCAATCTCTTTTTTGAACTTAATATTGCCCTCATCGAGAGAATCCATATTGTGTTTATGGGCAATTTGCATTACACTTAATGCATGTAATGATTGTGCATGTTCTTCCTTAAGCTTCTCAATGAAAATTTGCATCTTCTCAATTTCTGCCATCTTTAAATCAAGCTCAATATGAATTATAGTAATGGCCTCGTACTTACTAGATATATCATCTACAAGGCGGCCATTTTTTGACTTCAGTCCTTCTATATCCTGCATGAGAGAGCCTATAATTGCATTTAAGTTAAGAATTTCGGTCCCATTCAAAGAAGAAGCAGACTGCACACTTTCAAACTGAGTGGTCTTTGCAGCTAGCTCACTTTCAAGGCTTGCAACTTTCTTTTCAAGGTCACTTTTGAGCTTCAGTTCTTCTGCTACCTGCCTCAGATCTGTCTTGTGGCTTACAAGGGAATCCACATTTTCCCAAAGTACATGGAGGGACATTCTCAACAACGACCAAGCATTTGGCAGCTTTGAACAATCCCCATCCGGTTTTTTATAAGTATCTGACCACTTGCTGGCATCCACGTCTACGATACCTTGCTTATGTGCTTCGAATGCTCCTTGTTTTAGTGCAAACGATGCTGAAGGTAATTCATGTAAGGAGGATGCATATTTTAGTAAATCATCAGGACTTATTAATTTTTTCAACTTGAGATTCCACTGGTTTAAGTCGTCTTCGATCTGCATGCTTTGAGCAAGCAGTATTTTATTAAATCCGTCTAGAACTTCGAGTTCATTTCTCTTTTTATCCAGCTCTGTCTGAAAAACATTCATAATATGATTATTACCAGGATTATCATAAAGAAAACTGCAATTAGCTTATATCAACTATATGCATGCTTTCTTGCAATCTTCATTGAGGAAAAGAATATGAGGAATCGTCCTAGTACCTCTAGCATCTCAATGTCATGCAGTTGTTTTCCATTTCTAGACCACAGATTATTCGTCTCCAGTTGAAGAACTTCTAGCTGCCTGAAAAAGATGAGATACAGTTTTCACGACGCTTATAGTTAGCAATGGAAAATCCGTACTACCAACCTTGATAACTCTCTATTGCTCTTTATAATGTCATTCAGTGAGGTCCTTATTTCTGCTAGAATGCTTTCATGATCATTAACCTGTAGACGTACTCCATTAATCTTTTATGATAGACATATAAAAGACAGAAACATATAAAGCCAGATACTAACTGCAAGGAACTCGTTACTTCCCCCCAACTGAACTTGAGCAACTTGAAGCTGTGAAAGTATTTCTGCAAGCATCAAATGTTTCTGATTCTGTAAGCAACCTATCTCTGCCCTTGCCCCTACAAGAGCATCATGGTTGTTTCGTGTTTCCTCATTTAAATGCTGGAGTTTCTCGTGGTATGTGTCAAGAGCAGTTTCGAGTGCATCTTGCTTTATCTGGTCAAACAGTACCTCTGATTCTCTCTCGACCACAATCTGCTCTAACTGCTTGATATGAAGTGCAGAATTGGCATTATCACTTTGCAGTCGTGTATGAAGCAACTTCCTTTTCCCTTCTTCTTCTGTTATCTGTTGATGAGCACACACTAGATTATGATGCAAGGCAGATATCTGATTCTCTTTCTCCTCTAAAAGCAAAGATGTTGCTCGAATTTTTTCATTCAGCTGTTCATTTTCTGCCCCCCACTCGTTATTAAACACAATCAGCTGTCTGCAAAGATAAGACAAAAAGCTGTATTAGTCCATTCTCCAGCTAAATGAAAATTTTCAATACAAACCTTGATAACGATTCCTTCTTTATTATGAGGTCATCCATTGAGTTCTCTAGTTCCACCAAAATCTTTTGATAGTCATGGACCTGTCGATAGCTTGCACAAAGGTTATACAAAGATTATGAACCCAATTTAAGTAAAGTATTTGTGTGCTATGTAGAAAGATATGTTGCATATGGAAGTTAGGCAACGACTAACCTTAAGTTCAGGAATGTCATCCCTTCCGGTCAGCTTAAATTGAATCTTTTGAAGCTGCAACAGTATCTCCATAAGTATTGAACTCTTTTGATTTATCTCTGCTCTGACACCTAAAAGTGCAGCATCTTTATTTTGTATCTCCGCAATTAGGCGGCCGACTTTCTTGTGATATTCCTCAAGAGCCATTTCAAGTGCATCGTTTCTTAGCTGGTAAGACAGAACATCTGTTTCATTCTCGACTAAAAGTTGCTCCAAGTGCTTAGTATGAAGTGTAGACTTGACATTATCTCTTTGCAGTTGTGCATAAAGCAACTCCCTTTGTCCTTGTTCTGTTATCTGTTGATGAGCATGTACTAGGTTATGCTGCAATGCAGATATTTGATTTTCTCTCTCCTCTACAAGCAAAGATGCTACTCGAACTTGTTCCATCAGCTGTTCTTTTTCTGCCCCCCACTCATTATTCAACACAACCAGCTGCCTGGAAAGATAAGATAAAAAGCTTTTATTATATCAGTATCCTGCTATTAATGAAAATTCTCAATGCAAACCTTGATAAGAAATCCTTCTTTATTGTGAGGCCATCCAACGTGTTTTGTAGTTCCACTAAAATCCTTTCATAGTCATGAACCTGGAGATAGCTTGAGCAGAGATTATACAAAGATAATGGACCTTATTATGTAAGTATATACGTGCTATATACAGAAAGATGTGTCACATATAAGCAGTTATCTAACCTTAAGTTCAGGGAAGTCATCCCTTCCAGTCAACTTAGATTGAATCTTTTGAAGTTGCGAGAGTATCTCCATAAGTATGTAAGTCTTTTGATTTATCTCTGCCCCGGCACCTACAAGTGCAGTATCTTTATTTTGTATCTCCACGTTTAGACTTTGGACTTCCTTATGATATTCCTCAAGAGCCATTTTGAGTGCGCCTTCGCTTAGCTGGTAAGACAGAACCTCCGCTTCGTTCTCGACTAGAAATTGCTCTAAGTGTTTTGTATGAAGTGCAGACTTGACAGTATCACTTTGTAGTCGTGCAGAAAGCAACTCCCTTTTCCCTTCTTCTTCTGTTAACTGTTGATGAGTATATACTAGATTATGCTGCAACGCCAATATCTGATTCTCTCTCTCTTCTAGAAGCGAAGATGTTGCTCGAATTTGTTCCTTCAGATGTTCTCTTTCTGCTTCCCATGCACTGTTAAACTCATCCAGCTCCCTGCATATATACGACAAAAAGCATTATTACATCATTGTATGCTAGTATTGAAATTTCCCAATACAAACCTTGATAGCAAGTTCTTCTTTATCATGAGGTCATCCAATGATTCCTGTAGTTCCATTAGGATCCTTTCATGGTCATGAACCTGTACATGTGTTGCACAGGAATTAGACACAGATATCGGACTTTATAGCGTGATTATTTATTAGTTACCAAGAGTTAAATGCGTAGCTATCTAACCTCGAGTTCTAAAAAGAAGTCATCCCGTCCAGTCAGTTTAGATTGAATCTTCTGAAGCTGCAAGAGTATTTTCATAAGTATCGAACTCCTTTGATTTATTTCTGATATGGCACCTGCAAGTGCAACATCTTTATTTCGTATCTCCGCATATAGACTTTGAACCTTCTTATGGTAATCCTCGACGGCCATCTCAAGTGCATCTTTGCTTAACTGGTTAAACAAGACCTCTGTTTCTTTCTGGACCAGAAACTGCTCCAAGTGGTTAACATGAGAAGCAGACTTTTCATTATTGCTTTGCAACTCATAAAGCAACTTTTGTTTCTCTTCTTTGGATTCTGCCATTTGTTGATGCACATAAGTTAGATCATTCTGCAGGGCATATATCAAACCCTCTCTCTCCTCTAGAAGAGATGCCATGTCCCGAATTTGTTCTTTCAGCTGTTCCTTTTCTTCCACTGATTCATTTCTTAAATTGTCAAACCGTCTGCAAAAATGTAAACAGATCTATGATGTTAGTATATCGGTGTTGTCATAGCTATGGAACATGTTATTACTAACCTTGTTAACTGTTCGTCCTTCTTTTTGAGGGCATCGAGTAACATTCTTAATTCCTCTAGGATTAGTTCATGGTCAAGGATCTGTAATTGCGCTCAGTTATGATCTGCCATAGGAGTGAAGGTGTTAAGCACTGAAATACTCAGATTATCTCACCTCAAGATCCATCGTGAAGTCCTGAGATTGAGGGTCTTGGATTTGAAGTTGTGAATATATCTCCACAAGTATGGAATGTTTCTGCATTTCTAGGCAATCTATTTCTGCCCTCGCACCTATAAGAGCAATATCTTGGTCTTGCATCTTCTCATTTAGACACTGGACTTCAGAATGGTACTTGCCAATGGTGACTTCAACTGCATCTTCTTTTAAATGGTGAAACAGAACCTCAGCTTCTTTCTCGATAAGAATCTTTTCTAGGTGTCTAATATGGAGTGCATGCTTCTGATTATCTCTTTGTAATGCAGTGAGCAATTTTGTTTCCTCATCTTTTTTGGCTACCTGTTGATGAACATAAGCAAACTCATTCTGCAGAGAAGATATCTGATCCTCCTTCTCCTGCAGAATCAAAGATGTGGCTCGAATTTGTTCTTTTAACTGTTCCTGTTCTGTCTCCCACTTGTTTTGCTTAGATTGGTACATAGCAACAATAGAATTATTCAAGAGCTTTGTTTTATCTTCGGCCTCCCTAGCAAATTCAAATGCGCGCTGCAACTTTTGCTGCAGTGCTTCCACATGGTTATGCTTTTGATCTGTTTGTGGTGTGACACAGTACAGCTCAAGTTCATCCATCAAGAACTCACTTTGACCTTCAGTAAAACTTTTGCTATCTAATATACCTCTGTCTGCCTATATCCCCATGTACAATCGTAAGAAAAACATATTAGAAAGTAAAGCAAACTATAATCAATATACCTTACACATATGCAGCTCATTAGAATGTTCATACGCAGTTGCTAATTTTGTCTGCAATTCATCGACTTGCCTGCATCGGATATAACATTTATTTATACCATACATCATGATCTCAAAAAACTTATTATTCACCTTAGATATTGATCATTTTCAACTTTCACAGAGCCCAAGCTAGTCCGTAACTCTTCAATTTCTTGTTGGTACTCATTGACCTGCATCATGGGCTGTTAATGACATCTCACATGCAATTGCATTGCATAAACAAGGTAGACATATGCACAATCAAATATACCTTAACCTGAAGTGTCTCTTGTTTAGCAAGTAAAGTCTGCTCCTACAAACATCAATGTAAGCATTGATGATCAAATACTGGGAAGAAAGCAAAGGAATTGCTGGTTGAGAATTGTCATTTGAAACGTACTTACTTGACAATCGTTCAAAGCCTGTTGTTGAAGAAGCTTTAACAGCTGATCAGAACAAAATGAAGATATTAGACACCAATCTCCAATGTTTTACAGCATTTCGTAAAAGCTTATAGCTATTATGGACGTTTGTATAGAGAATAAGTAGAGGACCAGATTTATATAAGTATTATAGGTATCAAACTGCTGATGTAGATGGAAGATCGATGCATTTTGTATAGAAGTCTACTTGGCAGTCTTCTCTATCTGACGATGACCAGACGAGGCCTGTGCTTTGCAGTGAATTTGCTTTACAAAATTCATGTGACCACTGAACAGCTTCATGGGACAGTTGCTAACTCTCTCTCAAGGGTACTCTGGATGGACTTGTTTTACAAAAGCTCTAATGGCCTTGCTTTTGGCTAGGACATGAATGCACATATATAACTTCCAATGATGCCTATATTAAAGGTAATGACTTAGCAGATTAAGGAGTTGACTTGGGCTTCCAAGAAACCAAAGTCAGCATAGAGGCAGACTTAAAGGCCATGTCAACGATATTCACTACCAGGGGCTAAATTCAGAAAGATGAATGCAGTGGTCTGGGTACTGAAACATTGTAGCTAAAGGGAGAGGAATGGAAACTAAGTACTGTATCAGAGATGGTGCCTATGATGAGCCCTATCATCATCCGGACGTGACTCATTATGTACAGACTATTTAGTTTGATTGTGTCCTAGGTGCCTACTTTCGTTTTGTATTTTGCCAGCTTCGTTTGTTGGTCATACTAGCATATACATCTTAAGCTTTTTCTATTCTTCATTGTGGTTGTTGTACAGTTATTTAAGAATACTCTTCTGAATGTGGTAACACAGCAAAGTTTTGGACTGCAAAATGCTACATGAATACAGTAACACGTATTCCCCATCAATTCATATAAAAAGCACAACAGAATGGTGAATGTCATAGGCTTCTGACCACGTCAGTTCAAACGCTTCAACAAACAGCTAAAAGATGGCTAAGCAGATTACAGGGTCCTTTCAAACTTATCCTCATAAAGAGAACTCGCGTAAAAACTCATGTTTTTTGGATGTTAATTAGTGCTCTGAATTGTTGGAAGAACTGAGGCAACATAAAAAAGAACAAAACTTATTGCTTGGAGAAATTACTTCTTTGGCCAAAGACGCTCGCTTAATTACAAACTGGTAATGAATTAACAAGTATTTTTTCCCTTACCTGGTCCCGCAAATTTGAAATATCCTGCAACATGATTTCCCGCTCCCCACAATCATAGAAGTCTTGGAACCTAAAGGAAAGTCCATAGAAGAAAGTGTCAATACAGAGCACAGGCATGCAAGTGTGCACAGGCTTCTGCTCGTACCTTTGGAGCTCATCCCTCAGTCTGATATTTTCCATTGCAAACCGCGTGAGCTCAGGGTTATGATAAGATTGGCTGCGCAATATTTCCAATTCTGCTACCAGAGAATTCTTCTCTTCAAACAGATATGTTTCTGCACATATCAGACCATCAACTAGACTCTCCATTCGTTTAATTTTATCTTCGCGAAATCGTAGCATCATTTTGCCACACTGTGTATCCTCTTCCCTTTGTCGAACCTGCATTACCAACATAGCTCATCAAGAATGGCTGCTATAGAACCAGTAAGAAAGCGGAATGGTTACCAAACTATTTAAATGTTCAATTTCTTTGGCAAGTTCCTTTAGTTTGTTGTCTGCAGCCTGCTCACGTCTTAATGACTCCACTACCAAAGAGCCCACTGTTTTTGTCTGCAAGTTCAAATTTCCCACCTCAGAATAACATATACTGCTATCCTCCGCATTCTTTGCAAGAGATCAACAAATGAGTCCCTCACCTCACATGATGGATTGTTATTCGAAAATCTACCAAGCAGAGATGTTACAGATGCATGCTCTGGATGGTTTGCATCCTTATTGGATGTCAAATTCGCCATATCTTGGTAGCGCAGACTTTTTACTTCATCCTGCATTGACAGAAAGTAGAACATAAGCTACTAATTGTTGCAGCCAATGCAGGAGAGAGAACACCTTTAACTGTTGTATTTGCTGATGCAAAGCCGCCACATCTACCAGGGTATCTTCGTTTATGGTAGCCTGCAAGTGATGACCGAGGGAAGAAATCAATAAAAAATGTGGATTTAACTTAACCCTGGACATTAATGAAAGTTCACAGTCCAAGTACCCACATTGTTGCGAATGAACTTCGCACGCTGAGCAAACTTTAGGGTGCTCAATGTCTCCGAAGCACAACTGTCAACATGGCAAAAGTTAGTGGTTGGTTTGCATAATCTTAAAGAGCTAGTCTTGATGTTGGTATAACTGACCAGTGAGATGGGCTCACGTTTGCTATAATTGTTGTTTTTGAATTCCCACCAAGCGAGTCCTGCAGTAAGATTGGACAAAAGGAATTGAGCACCTCGAAAACTAGATTGTTTCTACCCTGTGGAGGCTACCGGCCATAAAGTCACTTTTCAGATGAATAAGCAGTTAAAATGAAGTAACTCAGCTTCTTACATTACCTGCAGAAGAAATGTAAGTTTGGAATCACGGTACGGAACATGTCTCTGCTTTCCATTTGCAATATCCACTAATGCCATGATAACTTGCCTACATGGATAGGTATATGATCAGAGGTCTATATTATTTGGGCTATAACATGTGACATGCGTACCCAAGTGTTAGAAGAGACTTGTTGATGTTGGCTGCCTCTTTGAGACGATCACCTTCTGCACCTGACGACCTTTGCCTGTACCAACAGCAAATGACCAGGAGGCCACTTCATTAGCATACATTATCTCTAACATAAAAGAAATAAAAGATTAAGCATTATGAGACCTCTCAGATCCGGCAAGATCAACCAAATTTAGATGCCCAAATCTGGTATTGATAATGGAGTCATTCTCCCACTGCAAAAGACTAAATATTAGTAACATGGAACTGTTATTAGAGAAAGAAAGATCATACTAACGTCTACGAGAGACACTTGGGTCTATGAAACCATTTTATACAGCAATTTTGTGCAGCTAGGGGCGCATTTGCTGCCTCCTAGAGATGTTACCAACAAAAAAAAAAAAAACTACACTAAAATCATGAGAGAGAGAGCAGATAGGATTTAACCTTGCTCTCGATAATGCACGTAAACACACTATGTGAGCGACTGCTTTCCTTGTTCATATTTGTGAATGCCACTTTCCGATTACATGCTCCCTGAGTTTCAGAAGTAACCATAAGTAACATAAGTCATACAAAGATTATCCAGAGCTCAAACCTCAAAATTACCTTAAGGAGCAGTTGCATAACATCTTCCACAATTGTCACCTGCACCTCCGTGCGGTTTTCTACATGTACACCCTTTTTAACATCCTCACGCAACTATCGACATAAAAAGAGGTCAGTTTATGGAGATGAAGTAAAACGTTCCCACTGAATCCCATTCGTACTTGTAGGTTTGTTGAGGAAGGCTCTAAGAGATCTGTTATTTGTTCATTGTAAATCTCCAAAAATGAACAACTGCATTTGTATTCAAGTCCTTCGTGCTTGCGTGCCACTTGTTCCTGTTAATTTATTTATAGGATCAGCGACTTTCTTCATGGGATCCAATCCTTGTGCACAATGCTATGTCAGTGCTACCATTTGAATTCTAGAAAAGAGATATTCAAAGACTCGTGGGATCATTCCACGCTCCTCATTTGGCTCTTCTCCACTAATATCTCCAAGCATTGTATGCGTTTTTCCACTCCCTGTCTGTCAAGAAGTAAAATTTCGTAGTCTTATATAAAAAAGTTATGATATGATGCTCATGCCAACTAATTGGAAAGCAGTAACCTGTCCATATGCGAACATGCAGCTATTGTACCCAGACATGCAGTTCTCCACCATTGGTAACCCCACAACGTTGAACAGCTTAGCCTGCAAGAAGAAATGGGTGAGATGTGTAGAGATTAACAATGTTCCACTAACGTCCCGAATTTAGGACTGGAGGATGACATACCTGGGTGATGGTCTCGGAGGCAATGTGATCAAAGGTAAACCTGGCTTCTGGTTGGCCTGTCCATGTGACAGTATGTGCATTATCTTGTTTAATGCATCTATTGCCCCCTTGTCTTGTTACTTCTGCATTGTTGAGTGGTCTGGCACGAATAAGAACCTGGAGAAGGCATATATGAGGTAAGAAACCAAAGGGTAAACTTAGAAAGTAATGCTAAACCAACCTGAACATTATGCTCATCCCAGAACGAAGGATTCCCCTCTAGCTCGAAATGTGAAGCAGTGCACGGTCCTTTTGATTGAGAAAATCCTAAGGACCTGATGACTGTGTTACCTGATTCTTTCAAAGGCTTTTGTGTTGACTTTGCTCCAATTCTTGAAGCATGAGGCGTGCTAAACTGAATAGAACCTCCATATTTGTTGCTTGACTGTAATTTCAAGCTCTGCGCACCTTTATGGTCAAAACTCTGCCCTTGCTGATTGGGACTTTGCTCGCTAAGAAAACTGTTGTTTTCTTGTTTACACAGAGGCGAACATTCATCGCCGTTACCTGGGTAAAGAGAGTCTGAACAATGCTGCTGGTAGTTCTTCGGATTAGGAGCCATAGTACGTTTCTGGGGACTATAAAAATCAGAGCGCACATAAAGCTTGGATCCATCCGCTTTAGCAAATCGAGAAACCTGTGCAGCTGGTTGGATGGGCCGGAGGGGTAATCTAGACGGGGCTGCATTGGTAAGAACTGAAGCAGAAGATTGATCGTTGGCATTTTGGTAAGATTGAAAGGGAGCTATGTCCGACATTCCGACCCAACTCCGCCTCCTCCTCCTCCTCCTCCGGTTCTTCGCATATACGCTTTCTTTCTTTCCCTCTGCTGCTGGAAGGCAATGTTTAAACCTTAGCCCTAGATCTGTTCGCACTCAGTTGCCAACCGTCGATCCAACTTTAACTTGAATTGTCTGTATGACCAATTATTACGCCCACTAAAATGGTCAAAGCTCAAAGTTAATAATTTTTTTTTGGGTTGCCCGTATTGGTGGGTCCATTTGGAGTGGGGGCAACCCTTGCATTTTGGGTGTATTTTGTAAAGTGCCTTATCTATCAACCATCATAGTGTTTGAACAAAAAAGGAAAAAAAAAATTAACGGCGAAAGCAAGCCAGTTTTTGAGGAGGTGGAAAGTGACCGATTTTGACGGGTCCCCCCTAGTTTTCAAGGGACAAGTAAAATTGATTTACGCCTTTCACGTGACAGGACGTCCCTAAATTCAAGCCTTTCAAATGCCAGGCAAAAATTTAAA
>JAANSK020288158.1:0-10627 GCA_011763485.2 Isoetes engelmannii | reverse complement strand
CTTAATGAACATTCATCGAATTCTTGCAAATGTTGTTGGACTATCTTTCTGATAAGTGTATGTTGCCCGTTGCATCTGAAATTATGAGACCTTATGGGAGGGGGGTTTCTACACGGAAAAATGTATACTGGCGGGTTTATTCTCAACCTGTGCACGTAGATGACATGTCCCCTTAGCTTAGGTGCATCCCCTAGGGCCCGTGCGAGATAGCAGATGGCCGGTACTGAGAGATGACGTGAGGCGTAGGTTACATGATGTGCTTAAACTTGCGGAAAATGAATCACAAACACCAAGACACATGAGTATCATTAGTAATAATCCTAGAGGTACCGAAGGTCCACTAGGAAGTTAATTGGGTTTGTCCTACAAGTGGACAGGGTGTCCAGGCATGCTTGCATGTCTGCAAGACACTTCTTGTCTTGTTGCGTCTTGAATTGCAGCAAGCAGATAATGTCCTCAAGTTGTTGCATGCAGTTCTCCATTCCTGTCGTATGTTGCCTCTCTGTAACCAGTTGCCTTTTGAGCATCTGGTGGCTTGAGGACTTTGTGTGTTCTTCCAGGTCCGCAATCCTAGCTTGGCAAGCCTCAACTGTCGCTTTGAGTTGCCTCTAATATTTCGTGTATGCCTGGTCTACTGCTATATCGCGGCCACCGTCATCTGCTGAGACGAGCTTGCCCACCAAGCCTTTGCACGGGCCTCCTTCCGCATGGAAGAGGTTTATTTCTTGTCCATGTCGTCGAGTCTCTACCATTTGCATGGCGGGCCATGTGCTTGCTCTTTCCAACTTGAACTTGAACTTGAACTTGAACTTGAACTTGAACTTGAACTTGAACTTGAACTTGAACTTGAACTTGAACACGAACACAACTTGAACTTGAACTTGAACTTTGAACATAACTTAAGGAAAAAAAAGGAGAGGTGAGGGGGTGATTTGAAAAGAACTGGAACTTGATCCTAACTTGAAAAGAACTTGAATATAACTTGAAAAGAACATGAACTTGAAAAGAACTTGAACTTGAGCTTTGAGCATACTCGAAGAAAAGAACACGAAAAAAAAAAAAACTAGAACCTGAACCTGAACTTGCCTCGGGAAAAAAAACTAGCAGAAACGCAGGGTTGGGGAGAGGGAAGGTTGGGTTCACAAAGAGGAATTGGGAAGTTTATAGAATTTGAGATGTGTTGTTTTTCTAACAATCAAGTTGGCGAGGCTTGTAAAGCAAAGTAGACAATATTGTGCATCCAAAGCTTAGCAAAGCTTAAGGGGAGTTGAGTGAACATAATCGCGGTTACAGCAACCGGAGCAATGCAAAAGTTGTCTAATTAGCAGTAATCGTGAGAGTCCAAAGTTTTACCAATGCATTATTTGATGTCACAAAAATACAAGAAATATTCAAAATACAAGAAATATTACTGAGTTACTGATCTTCAAATTGGAATCATTTGATGTCGCAGAATGCACCAAATATTGGTGGGCTACTGAATTCAAATTGGAATCATGATGATTTATAGTCCCATATTCTAAAACTTGTCAATCATCTTTGTGATAATACTATGGGACCTAAGCTAGCAAGTGGAAGCAATTCGTCTTGAACTCATATTGAAGGATAACATTGCACAATAATGAGAGAGAGAAAAGGTGCAGTGTGTAGACTACTAGGCAGCAAATATGATTACACCAAGCCATGATAGGCAATTACAAATAGATTTAAATTGCCTATTGTCCAATTTAGAGCTTCAATCCTAAGCTTAGCTGCCTATAAAGAGTCTCTACTATAACTATTTGCATAGTGTCTCTGAATTTCTTCCTATGTTTCAGCTTTAAACCCTGACAATATTGTAATAATGTGACCAAAAAGGTTCACATGCTTTACCTCCCCTTGCAATGATTCTGTATCAAAAGTCTCATTGCCATTCAATATCGATATGGATTTCCTGTAGCTAGTAACTCCTGTAGTGTAAAATGTGATTTGAGCACTTCATTATGTTGATACAAGAACAACGTGGACAAATGCATGCACAAACTGACAGCAGATGAAGACTGCAAGATGAAACATTAAAGTATAACGGTGCTTGCTCTTTGGCTTTTGCAAGTGGCCATTCACCCAACTATTATATGAACACCAGCATAGATTGCTAATCCTACTATTTCAAAACCAACCAGTCCTACATCAAAGAGGCCTAGAAGTTCTGCAAAAAAGCGGGCAAGCTCTTTAAAAACTGAAGTTGGAGCCACAGTTGATATCACCAAGCTTGAATCCCTGCTTGCAGATGCTTTCATTGCCATATTACTGTATGTTATCTTGTGCAAAGATGAAAGATGGCAAAGGTAAAAGATGGACAACCCAAATCCATTTACAATTAAATCCTTAAAATAAATTGCCTGTTAATGCAAAGCTATGGCGACAAGCAAGCACTTCCAGTCGACATGCTTCCAAAAGAATTGAGTGAGCATGCATCCTTTTCATCTCTAACCGAAGGAAATTTGAAGAACGCTAACGCTGAGTTTTTATTTGTGCAAAAAAAATGGAAGCGAAATGGAAAGAAGATTTAATTTGGCTGATGGGTCCTCCTGCTCTTTGCATGAATTGTTATAGTAGGGGTTCGGCAAGCCTGCGAACAAGAAAGAAAAAAAAAGGGGAAAAATACATGTTGCTCATAAAATTTCGCAATGAATTTCATGTTTCTAGAACATGCAGATAGAGATGGCAGCACAAAGAAGAGAAAAAACAAAGTGGAGTATGCCGAAATGCGCCATCTACATAAGTTGCACGAAAATGAAAGAACTGCCAAAAGAAAAAGAACACATAGGCCAAAATAGATGCTATGCCCATCGAAATTTGAGGTTAAAATATCAGCTCTAGTGGATCCATAAGAGAATAAAATGCACTAGTTGTCTTGGCGGTAGGAGCCACAAGAACAGGGTATCCTATGCTTCTTGCTCTTAAAACCTGATAAAACAGTGGCCATTTTTAATTTTGCATCATGAATTATCCAAACATCATCAGCGAACAAAGCTACCATATGTTAAATGCATCTTCATTTGTTCTGTCATCTCCAACGTATGTAGGAAGAACATCTTTGCAATCAAACATCAAACATTCCTTATACATTACAAGCATACAACCTAAATAAATTTAGTAGAGGGATCATTTTGAAGCAAGGCATGGCCATGCATTGTATACCGTGGGGCTTGCATATTCTTGAAGCAATGTATAACCACAACAAAAATACAACCTGGAGTCAAAGCATTCGTGGGAAATCAGCAGGATTTCAGTAAGAAACCAAAAGATTAAAAACAGGACTCATACTCTGCCAAAAGAAAAAAAAACAGAGCTCATACTCTGCTCATTGTCAGGCAAACGAAGATGGTTTTGGACTGGACCACAAGATGCCGGAATTGTGAAGAAACTTTGAACCATTCGTAATGCTTCTCTTGAGTGAACTTTCCCTCCATGTACTTCTTTAGTGAGTAGAAGATAAACCCTATTTTAAAAGTGAATTTCTAACCAAAAAGACAAGGTAGAGGCAGACATCCTTCAGCCTTCAGGTAACCCATAATCCCTACGCTTGAACTCTTTGATAAATGTCAGAACCTCCATTTCTAGAAGAGCTCTTGAAAAACAATTTCCCTTTTACCTTCCCTGCTTTTGCTTTGCCATTATTGTAGAGAGAAAGCAGCAGCCAAACTTGTCTCCAGAGTCGCCAAAACTTAGGCTTTCTGATTATAAAGCAAGAAAAAAGAAAGTTTGGACTGGAGCGAGCAAAATTTCCTGAGGTTTTCCAAAATATTTCTAATGTGAGAAGCTTGGATCTACAACATTTACAGGACTGAACTTTGAAGCACCAGAGTACCTATTTTTTTAAGATTCGATGGAAGATCTGGAAAAATGAGCCGGTATGACAAATATAGTTTTCGCTTCTCTCTGAAATCTCAAAATCTTGGTCCTTTGACCAGTTTGGCTTATAGGGATCATCCCAATATTCTATGGATAAATTTAAATAATAACTTGAAAAACTAAGTAGATACCTGTTGGCGTGAAGTCTTAACAGTCCGGCAAAAAACAGGGCGATGTATTCGTCCTTGAAAAAAAACTAGGGCGATATAGGCCTGCTCAAAAGCGAAGAAAGCGAAGGAAGAAGAGAAGCAACGGAACTGTGGGGGACGGATTTTTGGAATTTTTCTAATTTTCTAGAGCGTCGATGGAGAAATTAGTAGATTGGACGGATAAGATTTAATTTGGTTGACGTGTAAGGCCACGGGGTAGGCTAGAATTGCAAGGTTCAGGTCACCTGAGGTTAAGCAACCCTGTTAAAAAAAAAAAAAAAAAAAAACTTGAAAAGAAAAAACTTGAACATAACTAGAAAGAACTTGATCTTCACATCGCCATCCGTCTGGGCCTATGATATAGGGAAAAATGAATTTAGAGGACTGGAGGGAGGGTGTCCTCAATGCAACTATATTGCTATGAGAAGAACGCCGAATAAAGAAAAGCTAGAAATGAGCGAATATGCGAAATGAGCTCATCCTCTCCCGAGAATGATGATCCAATATGTTGGTTCGTTTCGCGTTTTATGCCCGATTTGCCTGGGTTTTAGAGGGAGGCGAATTTGCTATCTGATACTTCCAAATAAAATCACACAGCTTCCTCCTTTTTCTTTGCTTTTTTACAGTTGAAGTCTAGGAAGTCTTTGTGGTGTTTTGACACCATTCTAAGAAGTTCTTATGGTGTTCCGGCAAGGGCTGCAAGAAAAAGGCAAAGATGGATAATTCATATTTCCCTTAGTTAAGCCTCTCACTTATTGCTGCTATAGTCCACTAGCTTTAATGGAGCCCAAGTACCAAGATTAGAGCTTCCAGCCATCAAATCCAAATCCATTTATGCCATGTCTATGCACAATATGATCGTGCATTGTTTGCACAAAAAATGAGACTTGGTCTGCTAATCAAGAAGTGTTCTCTGCAAAACATGGAAGAAGCTCAGAGTATGGGCTTTCTTGACTAATTCACAATCATTAGGTCTTCGTCAGAAGAAGTAACTGCAATCTGGTAATTGCTGCTAGTTATTGTTGTGTGCCTTGATAACTTGAGATTGCAATCTTCAAATCAAGAGATCTTATACTTGTTGGAAGAATCTCATTCTTCTCCACAATTCCTATAAAGAATACATTTGCATCTAGATTATCACAAAAAAATTATTGTTATTTTTACCAAAATGCCCCTTAGTCGAGGCACAATTTAATAATTTTTGCAAACTTCAAGAGTTAAGTTTCCCTTGGATTTTCCCAACATATAACGTGGGGTCCTACCTGGCCTCTGTCGGAAGAAAGGTTGATAACGGCTTCGGAATGATCAACCATTATCCCAAAAAAAACCTGGCTATGTCAATGGGCAGCGTGCTCACTAGCAAAAGGATACTCCAACGGTTCTTGCTCCAACATGGATTTGCATGTACATCAGACACGGTTTTACCTGCCCAGGGTATTCTTGACGTATTGCAACAGAAGGAAGGACGCGAATTATTTAAGGCGCTCATGCAATATCAAGAACCGAATCTTACTCCCGACATGGCGGGAGAGGTGTTCCAGTCCTTAAAAAGGGATGACGACTTTGGAGCTGCAATGTTGTTCTTCAAATGGGCAAAATCACAACCAGGTTTTACTCATACCACATTTTCATGCAATTGCTTACTTCAACTGCTGCTAAGGCAGCGTAGATATAATGAAGCTTATAGAGTTTTTGAGAAAATGAGTGTATTAGGATGTCACCCAAACGTGATTACGTATAACTCCATCATGAGTGGCCTATGCAAAACGAAGAAATTGGACGCTGCTCGTATTTTTTTTAGTGAGATGATTGCAAGAGGTTGTCCCCCAGATGTGGTCACATACAATACTCTTATTAATGGTCTTTGTCAGGTTAAGAAAGTTGATGAAGCTCGTTCTCTTCTAGATGATATGAGGAAAAGAGAATGCATCCCTGATGCTTTCACATACACTTGTCTTATCAAGGGTCTCTGCAAAACAAACCAGGTTAAGCAGGCATGTGACCTTTTGGAGGAAATGATTGAAAAGAAATGCCTTCCAGATGTCTTCACATATAGCTGTCTCATTGACGGTCTTTGTAAGGCAAAGGAGGTACATGAAGCTCATAGTCTTATGGAAGTCATGATTAAGAGAGATTGCCTGCCTAATACTGTCACATATAATGCCCTTATAGATGGTTTCTGCAAGGCTGATAAGGTGGATGAAGCTCAGTCACTATTGCAGGAAATGATCCAACGGGGGTGCCAGCCAAATATTGTTACGTACAACTGTCTTATAGGTGGACTTTGTAGGGCAAGCAGGATAAGTGAGGCGCATAATCTTTCGAAGGATATGACTGGAAAAGGTTGTCAGCCTAATCTTGTCACATATAGCACTCTTATAGACGGCCTTTGTAAGGCAAACAAGATGGACGAAACTTGCCTTCTTTTAAAGGATATGATCAGAGGAGGATGTTTGGCTGATGTTATCACTTATACATCTCTCATTAATGGTCTCTGCAAGGCAAACATGGTAGATGAGGCAACTGCTCTATTAGACGATATGATTGAAAGAGGATGCCTTCCAGATGTCATAACTTACACTGCTCTTATAGACAGTCTTTGCAGGATAGGGAAAAAAGATAAGGTTCATATCCTTTTAGACGAGATGAAGGAGAGAAGATGCTTTCCAGATGCTGTGACACATAGGCTGCTCCACAAATGGTCTCTGACATGATTGAGAGACTGATGTTCAAGGGGCACATGTAATGAAGTCCATACTCCCAAACAAAGGTTAAATTCTACTGCTGTCAATGTATGTCAGTGTTGCATGATGGAAATCAGCAAGGAGATTTCCAAAGGCCCAGCTTTAAGGATCTCTATTATGGTTGATGGGCTCTGATCAACCTGCAGTACTTAACAAGCTAATCATCTTATTGTTATCAGACAAGATTTGCATTTGGTCTTCCTCTTGTCTAAGAAGCAATCTCAGCGACTTCTATATCTTGTACCCGGACTAATTATTTTGACAGAATATTCACAAGGATGTGCAGCTTCAGACAAGCTAACCAGTCGCTGAATAAACACATCTGCTTATCCATGCATTGACCAGATTAGTTCGTGATGATGCCTGCTCTTCGTTGGTGCACAAGGATTTTGATCACTGTTATCAGTCACATAAATCTGACTTGTTCTTGAGAACTTGCATTTTAAAGTGGCCTTTCAGTCAATGAACCTGGTATTAAAGTTTTACCCTTCTTACATGTCCTACACAAAAGAAGGGGGCTTTTTATTTGTCAATTACAAGTATTAGCTAAATGGCAAATTGTGCCGTGATTGATCTGTCTATTGACTTTGTGGGTATTCATCTTGAGTAAATTTGGACAAATCCTAGAATTATCTGCCAAACTTGTTTGTTAGGTTGCCCACGGGGCTACCCTGGGAATCGAATATTCTGGAGTATCATTTGTTGTTGGAAATATCATCTTTGGGCAGTGTTGGCGAGAATATTCAGGTATATTGCACCTAAGATGAAGTTCTATGGCGATGATGGAATTCCTTGAATTTGTGTGTTTAAGCTTATGATTTTAGATCGATCCGGAGGTGCTGCAATTGCAGATCTGTTGATGGAGTTCTGGAACACCTTTTGAACGGAAGCATAGCCAGCTTGACAAGGGGATGCATGCATGTATTTCAGCGAACTTTGATGCCAGTTTCTGTGGTTAGACCCATGATCTATGCTAGTCCATTCCTTGTGTTTTTTATTTGTTATCCTCCTGGTTGAATGCAGTGCATTTTAATATATGAGGCTTTTTTGCTTGATGAGGCTTTTAGGTTCAATTGGGTTGTCTGATTGCTCATATTCTTACTAAAGCTTTAATTGGGCATCTCTTACAATCAATGGTGTGAATGTGTGCTAAATACCTCAATGTGGATGCGGCTGCAAAGTGCTCTGAGGTTAGTCTCCTCTGTTCAATCTGCCTCCCTTTGATATGCTGCAATAGAAAGGAAGTTCTGGCAATTGCAAACATATGACATGGGCCATGCATGTGAATTTAATTGCAAAAAAATCAAGTACTGCTTACGTACCTATAAACAGGTTTATTGCGAGAAGTATGCTTACCCCAATCAAGATTGATATGAAATGCATTTGTGAAGGCAAAATCCACCTTGCTTAGCTTTACAAAAATGCAGTATCTTCATCTGATGAACTCTGAATGTTTCTATTTATGCTAGAATCCTGGAGATGGATTCAATTAGTGTATCCATGCTGCTAGGGGATTTATTATTGAACTCGTCATATTTGAGCATGTTTTCTCCTCAATTCCATGTGCAGTACTGCAGCTGCTCTTTCCTCGATTCCCATCCAGTCTTGATTCCAAGGGTCAAGCTAGCCCTCACTATTTCAGTTGGTTTCTTCCTGGCCTTCAACCTATTTGCCCATTTGTCATATGTTTTTAAGACAAGTTCTTGTTTAAATACTGTCTGGAATAAGAACATTTATATATGATTGTCCATTGGACAAGTGATCCCGCATTTCTACCAGCCATGTGCAAGGTTATATGCATCCTTGAAGCATACTATCTGCAGGTGAACCTTGACTTACTCTGAGTGTTCATGAGTGATTAGGGTAGTCTTCATATGTCAGATTATTCGTTGAAGCATAGGTTTTTGCAAGCATCATGGCATGGATTTCAAAGGTATGTTTCCATCAAAGAATAATGACTCTGGCTAATTTATAGTGTAGATGCTTATGCTCAATGTCAACTTTATTCTTTAGGAAACACTTGCAACCAATAAGGCGGGGCATATGTAGGTACCAGAAGGACTTTCCACCAATGCTGCCTCGTCAATTGCTTTACCAGAAGTTTGTTAAGAGTAACCTTGCTACGTTAAGTCGAAAGCCTGCTTCAAGCAAAGTGGTGCTTGGTATTTGTTTCTCGCAACACCACAAGCGGTGATTTATTGCGTTAAAACGAAGATCATTTTAGTATATGCAACACTGCGTATGACTTTAGTTGCTTTCTTATTAACTTCATTCTTCAAATTTAATTATTGACAAAAGTATACACTGCTGCTCAGGACTGCTGTTATAAAATACAAAATAGATAAGAGAATACACACCTTTAAGAGCATCTGATTACTTAAGAGGGGCAGTTCAATCCGAATAGAGTAGAGCTAGCCACCCTACCAATAGAACTGGCTATTCTAGTATGACGTATTCTGGAATTGTCAAAGGATTGGTCGCTTTCTGTCCAACGTTATATTAACACTCTACGAGTACACAACACTAGCTTGAAGGTTAATCCGTTGATCCTCTATTAACACCCTTGAGTAAGGGAAAAAATGTGCTAACGCACTGTGGGTGGCCCTAGCATAATATAACAATCTAGATGATTAAATGTATCTCACCACCAAGTAAACTGGTTCAAGCACTAGAATAGATTTACATAAGCATATCAAGCTTTAAATACTATAATCTGTCTTTTAAGATAGGCAAACAACTTTGCCCTATATCTACAATAGTGGCCGGAATGCTTTTCTTAGGAGTTACTGATAAAACCAATGAAACTCTTGCATGTGATAAGGGTTTCAAAATGACAAAAGCGTATCGTGAAGATTGTGGATTGTGGAAGGTTAAAGTATGGTATTCGTATATTATTTGGTATATTGCTGATGGTGGATTTGCATTTTCGAGTTCTGCATGGTGTGGTTTAGAGGGGGTTTTTAGTTTTTTTTTCTAGGGTTAGAAGGTAGCGGACTGCGAACAGGTGTTGGCCAGGGTCCTCCACGTTTCTTGCTTGGAGAGGATGTAGGCATGTTGGCGAATGAAATTCGGGTGCAGGCATCAGGTTTGTACCATCTGCCTCTGGTTTGATTTTTGCTTTGGTGCCATCGGATTTGGTGGGAAGGGGCTCCGGTGTGTCATCGGTTCTCTCTTGCTCGTGAGAAGTTGTTAAATTGGTTCTTGAAATATATGTTCTTGAGTTGCCCTTCAGAACGGGTTCTTCCCTCTGGTTTGCTGTGTTCTTCCCTCTGGTTTTCAGAAACCGAGATTTGGCATTCAGATATAAAGTGGTGGTGCTCCTGCGTTTGTGAAACATCTGTTGTCGGATTGCCCTAATTGTATGTCTCATCTTATAGCTAATGCCATGTAAGGCTTTACTGTGTGATGATTCAATCCTAGTTCTTAATTCTTGATCTGCCATTCTTGCATACGAATGAAGCTTGGATGTTTTGTACATCGGATCTTTCTTCCAATCTAATGCCAATGTCAGAGCATTTTATGCTTTTGCTATTCAGAACCCAGGATATCTGATGCCAATATGACTTATATCTGTCAAGTACACTGGTTTATCTGCCAACAATGGACTCAACGGATCTGTTAGGGCTCTTTGCCTGCTAGGCGTGGTCTGGCTTTAGAAGAAGGGCAAAAACTATATGAGATCGTTGATCAGAGCCCAATTGTAGCAATTACTGCGCTGCATGCAGATTACTTTTCAGGTTGTCAGCCAAATTCACATACCCTGATTGCATATGAATGTGTGCAGGGACTTCTTTGTCAACCATGGCGGATAGCACAGTAGAAATAAATTTATGGAGT